>JAPYZB010001531.1:0-14201 GCA_030522745.1 Eupelmus kiefferi | reverse complement strand
AAACCAAACGAGACCTCGGCTCGGAAGACCAATGCCGCACGCCCGGCCCTCCCGTTAAGAAAACCGAGGGGGCAAAAAAGCCCAGACTGTAGTAGCGAGAGAGAGAGCCGGTAGATTGGCTTCCTTACGAAAGTTGGGCGAGAGCGAACATCGGGAAATCAAGATCTCCGGGCATGTTTAACGAGGAAACTTTGCGCGCGCTCCGCTCGTTCGCCAACTCCCCTGGATTCGCCTGCTTTTTCTCCCTCGTTTTTTTCGGCGCTGGTGCGCCCTCCGACGACTATTAGTCCGAATCGTGCGCGCCGAGGGCGCGGCGCCGTCCTTCCTATTCATGCAAATTTCCTATTTCGCGCCCGTGGCCACCGGCGTGTGCATAACTTTGCGGGCTGTCTTCTGCTGGGGCTTTGCTTGCGTGAAAATCGAGTTTTACCTGGAGATTGGGGAGAGTCGTGAGGGATTTTTGGGGATTTTTTGAATGTTGTAGTGGCTTTGAAGTTTGGGTGATATTTTGGGTGGTTGGGGTGCGAGGGATAGTTTATCTTTGATGAAATCGAGAGAACTTGTTTGGTTATTCAAAAGTAGCTTATTTTTAGATAAAAAATATTAACAACTAGAGCAGGTTGTTTTTAAGACACATGTTAATGTTAATGAACGACAATCGTCTTTTTGTTTTTATTAAAATTTTTTGTTAAAAGTTTTAAATTACGCTGCCATAATGAATGTTCGCATTATGGAAACAAGAGAATTTTGTTTCCAAGAATTTTTATACCAAACTAAATATAATTATAGTATTATTTTTTAAATTAAAGGTTTAATACAAACAAATTTTATAAATGCCTTTTTTTATGTTTTAGGTAAGTGAAAGAGATCACCAAAGTTATTTTAGTCTCAAAAACATTCAGTGAGTACCCATTACGAAAATTAATATCGTCATACTATATAGAATGTATTTTTGTATAATATGAACAACATGTAAAAATATGTTCTCAAACTTACAAATAACTTGTACAAGAATAATTTGTATCAAACTTTGGTTACGACTTGCATTTTTATTTATAATCTACACTCTCTTAAATTAATTTCAAAGTACTGATTCAAAAATAAATCGCGATATACAAATTGTTCCAAGATTTTAAATATGCTTGGTCAATTTTAATAAAAATAATATTTAGATCCGTAGCAAAAAATATTTTATTACTTAATTGACTTTTCGATGTTTAAATTATCTAGGCCAATCTAAGAATAATCAAAATTAATTATTTCACTGACGTCAGTTGCCCAACGAAAAGTTATAAAAAGCAACATTTCCACTTCAGTTAGCGTTAAAACACGCTTTATTTATCCAACCTTTGAGCTACATTTTATCACTCGAAAGCTCCAAACTATCGCTCCCGCATTTAATCCCCCGTCAGCGTTCTCGCATCCCCCAGATATTCATCGGTAAAAACAGCTCGTGTCCTGCGTCCCGTTAATTCGTCGTAGTAAATTAGGCGATAATAGCCCTGGGGCCGTGCGCACCGGCGACCGTTAACTGTAAAATTTTAACAGTTCCAGCTTCGCGAATTGCGTCAATTTCCCAGATAAAACGAGCCCCGCGGTGTGGATGAATATTGCTTCGTTTGCGCAAACTACACACGCGCGCCGCGAGACCGAGGCCAAAACATGCATTTTATCCTGCTCCAGCGGACCGAATAATGACTTCTGGCCGCTGTGTCAATGTGAAAAGTCATTATGTAGTGCATTATAAACGTAATAATGACGCATGCCCCCCGCGAAAACGCGATTCGGATTGGTTTTTACAGCTTCGCTGGGCTGGAGATTGGAGATTTTTTTGTCGCTGGGAATTGAGAAAAAAACTACTCTCTCGAGATACTGGTGTTTTATTATAATCAGAAAAAAGGGGTGATACTAATAAGACTTTTAAAATTTTGCAATTTACTGTGATAATAGCATTGTAATTGATTTAACTTATAATAAGGTAGGGCAATGGTATTTTTTGTGATTTGAAAAAGAGAATTAATTTGAAAAAAAAACCGTTATACCAAATTGTTTATAATTAATATACATCTATTATTTTTTTTAATTAAAGTGTTAATACAATCTTGTAACACAAGGCTGCACTGAACAAAAGGGCTTTAAAATATGCTCCGAATTTTACGTTAAAAGTAGAGCCATCATATTACTCTGTACGTAAATTTTGCCTGGTAAAAACTGTCAGAAAATATTAGAGACGTCACTGTAAAATTTTTTGCTTTTAACGGTTTAAGATTAAAAATAAAAATGGATCGCGTTTAAAAATTACCAAGATTTTACGGTAATTTCATATCAGTGGAAATCTACTATACGTGTATCGTTCATTTCATACGAGCACTACTTTGTAGTGCATATGCATTGTAGTTTTAATAATATATTGTTTACTAATAAATGCAAATACAGCAGATTATAGAGCTTTAAAATCATGCATGTGCTAAAAGCTTTTGTATTTGAATAGGATTAGTAAGATTTAATCCAAAATATGCAAAAAAACCTAGATTTATTGTGAAAAAAAAAACATTTTAAATGAAATTCCATGTTATTTTATAAAATCATTTGAATTTACATTTGTGTAATGTAATTGTTTCAAAATCGTAAATGTTATTTTAAATTAGTTAAATAATTGTTCGTTTCCAGTAACTTAATTAAAATATCGTCTGATAGTTAGAGTTCAGTTGTGAAATGTATCTGTAAATTATTTTTGTTACGAATCGATATTCCGTTTAAAATATTTAACGTAACAATGCCTTCACATGTACTAAAAAATCAAGAATCGATTAGTTTTAATTGAAATGGAACTATATATATTGTTCCCGCTCCAAGCTAAAACTTGTCGGCAAGACAATTAAAATTAATAAAGAAATCAAATTCATTTTTAAAGGCTCCTAATTCTTTTTTTAGACTTTCAATTTTTATAGACAGCGTTTTATTCTACGCTTAGAGTTTACAGAGATATTCAAAAGATAATATATTCGTCTGCTGCGCAAGACTTTCAACTAATTTACAAGCTGTTCAATTATTTTGTACACGATTTCCTGGTAGATAAGAGAACCGATATTGTATTCAATTTCTTAAACAAAATATCGATCCTTAATATACATGATAATGATATAGAAAGATTCAGCCTGTATAATAATTAAGAGAAAGTAAAATAATAAACAGGATATATCTCTGTCTACAAAGAATAAATTGTAATTTTAATTTTCCAAACACAAAAAGTTAAAAAAAGTTTTTTTTTATATATAACAGATTGATTAATCAAGTAAACAACGCAAAATTTATTAAAATAGAAATAGCACAGTTATTAATTTCCCAAGTTTCATAAATAATTCCATTCACTTTTATACATAATTTAATTCTTATAAAAATATTTATAATATATAAAAATTTTTCGTTAAATTTTCATTTGTGTATAATGGTCTATTTAATTCTATAAAATTATCAAATTTCATAACTTTGAATAACGAAATAGCAGCCACTCACATGTACTTCTTTCATAACTGATCGATACAAGTGCACAGCGATCCAGTCCTAAAAGTGCCGTCCGAATCACATTCTAATCCCAAGCCTCCCAAAAAAATCCCCGATTCTCAAATTTATCGACAAGACACTCGCCGTCCTTACCATCTCCCCGTCAATTATTTATCATTACACATCTCCAGTCGGCGTCGTAGTTTCTCTACTGCAACGGCCCGACATCGAAAAATCCTTCTTTATTACCCTCCTCCCCCGCCGACGTGATTTAAGTCCCTGATTAAAAAACGATAAAATTTTTCCCTAAAAGCCCCTCTTCCCCCCTCCCTCCTCGCGAGAGGCATTAAACCGTTAATACTATCTCCTCCCCCCTCCTCCTCTCTTCATTCCGGCGAAGAGGGTCGTTAATAATTTTACGGCCCGCGCGTCGCGCAGCCAACGACTATAAGACGACGACGAGCAGGCGTTCGTTCGACGATCGACGACTACGACGCTTTGTGCTCGTCGCGCGGAGTTTGCAGGCCAGAGCGCAGAATCCAGTGTTAGTATATATAGTGCAGGGGGTATCTAACCCCCCCTTAAGCGCGGCGCGCATGTCTTTACGGGCGCTAGCCTTGAATGCACGAAGTTCGAATTCTTGTCTGTGTGTGTGTGCTTTTCGAATTTCTCGCTCGGCCTTTGATCAATCGGAGGCCGAGCGGCCGAGTTATATCGGTGATTTATCGGGCTCGCTGATTGGTTTTTCTGGGATAGGGAGAAGAACTTGCTACTCGCCGGATGGGCTTCATCGATTTTTGATGATGGCTTTGCGCGGTTATTGCGCCGATGGTTATATGACGCTGGAAACGCAATTTTTTTGTTTCGTCGACAGAGAGAGGGTTTCGTTTCCGCGCTGGTGCGAGGGTGTATGGGGGATGTGGCGCCCTGATGAGAATGGCGGTTTGATGAAGTGGTCGCAAGCTCGCGTGCCCACGGGATGATTTGTGTAATCGAGTGGTAACGACGGTAATTAATACTGATTGCGGAAAATTAATCGATGCGCCAGAGGGACTTGATTGACCGATCGCTCTTGCTTTCTTGGGAAGTACTAACCCCTTTATTGGGGGGAATTAGTCTATTATCTCTAGGCTTAAAATTATCATCAAACAACACTGGTAGAAAATTGACCAGATTTTGGGCAGGATTTGGTCAACAAATGTTAAATGACACTTATCTAAAAATTCAGGAAATGCTTTGAACAGAAATTCTGCCCAGAATCTAGTCAATTTTCTACCAGGGAAATTTTCAAATGAAAGATCTACGTAACTTTTAATTATAAAAATCATCACATCACTTACACAGAACTCACCCATCACCAAAAACGAAAAAGAACCATCTCACCCCCAAAGATTACAGAATTTTTACACCCGAGCGCGCTATCTGCCGGCAGGTGTTCAAAGGCAAAAGGGTGGGAATATGCGCAGCGAACGGCCTCGTCAACGGCGCGCGCGCTGAATTTTACGACGGAAAGCTGCAGCGCGCGCACAAGTGAATTCGCGGACCGATCGCGCGCCTTCCTTTTACGACGGGGAAAATACCGTGAGAACAAGAAGATACGCTAGTCTCTCCAGGAGTTCACTTTTCGCGCGTAAGCATTCGAGTGCCTCCAGCCAGCTGGGCTACTTGCGTAAGCGCGTTTCGATGCAGCCGTATTATTAGCATTAAAAATTGTTTATTGCGCAAACGGCGCGCCGAATGGCATTGCGCGTTATTATGCATTTCACGGGCGAGTCGCGCGTTATGCATATGTAGGAGCCAAACGGCCGTAAAGACCGAAGGATCCTCTGACCTGAAAGCATTAATTATTGCTTAATTAGCAACGATTTTAATTAACAATTCACGTAGCGAGGCTGGCTACACGAAACTCGACTCGTTAAAATTATTCCGTATCATCAGGAAAGTTCAATAATACCGACTCCCTTAACCGGCTCTCGCTTTTCTCGAAAAGCGTTTCCTAGTGTGCACGCGAGGGCCGCGGCCGCGTTTAAAAGCCCACTTGACCGACTAGCTCGCATCGCTCTTCGCTTGCATCGCGTCGAGTGCCGCGTCGATGTTTGTTGCGTAATCTTGGCTGTATTCCCCTCGCGAAGGGGCCGGAGAGTCGCTATTTCCGATGGGCCGTTTTATAAGCCCTTTTTATCAGGCACGTGTACGCCCTGCCGCTTGCCGTTTGACCAGCCCCTGGAGTTTAAGAGTGATAATAAAGGGGCCTTTAACGTTTTGTTGATATTGCGATACTTACGATCGCTTTCTCTAGCCTCCCCCCCGCCTCCCTCCGTTCCTTGGGCTTTTTTTATACTTTTTGCTCGATAATATACGTCGACGTAAAAGACCGTAACGAGGCCGTTGCGAGGGGGCTTTCTTTCCTCTCGCGAGTGTGTATACCGGCCGCGCGAAGTATCGTCCGCTCTTGCAGCGGCGTAATTAAATTCTCGGGTATTGATTCTAGCGTAGGGTTATCGATGTTTTATTATTTTGCAGTGTAAATTTGATGACTGACTGAAGGAGGGCAAAGAAATCGTTACTATGGTTTGATTAACGGTCATTCGGAAGTTCTTTCGTTACTCTAGCTTTGAATTGATCTCACTGACGTCAATGCGGTATTTTTATGTACAAAGAGCCTCGTACACTTTACTTTGAGCTATTTGCGCAAATTACCTTCATTTAAAGACTGAAACACTCGAATAATTAATTCCTAAATATACTCAACATTGTTCAGTCGAGCTTCGACGCAAAAAGCCACTATTACCAACTTTAAACACACCCTGCGCACAACATGACCCACTAGCGGCTCAATTACCAGCATTTAAACTAAATTTTTCGCATCAGCCGCGCAACGTCAACGAGCATCGTCCCACATTCTCTCCTCGATCCTCGAGCCACGTCATCCGCGAAACATCAAGCGCCACTCGTTAGCCCAGATATTTATTTCCCCGCTCGCGTTTAAAGAAAACCTCAAGAACTCTCAATTAATAACGTCCCGGCGTGCCGCGCACCGAAAATTAGTCGTCCGTACGCGTACATACTAAAGTGCACTTGGATTTCCACTTCCGCGCGAGCGGGAAATCCCCGAACGTACAGGCGGAAAAAAGCCGAGGGTATAAAGAGCGGAGGGGAAAGAGTCGAGATAATCGCGATTCGGCGTATATAGAAAAAGAGGCGCGGGATTAGATCGGCGATTACTTCCGCGAGAGTTGGCTCAATAAGAGCATTCCTTCAATTTGCGGATCGTAATACCCGTGGTGCTCGCCCGGATGTATAAAGAGGCCTTTTCTCATTCGCGAGATCTCATTCTTCCGGGAGGTGGTGGGAGCGTTCGGTGAATATATAGAGCCGAGATGAAGATCCGAGCGGCACTTTGGGGTCGACACAGAGACAGGCTGGTGTCATCGTTTCGATGAAAAATGCGCGCGCTGGGCGAAATTCGGGTCGCGGCGCTTTTGTTTGCTCTCTTTCCCTCGGTGGGAGGTGGCGCGCGCTGAGATAAGGGTACGAAAGGGGCTGGGTTTATCGGATGACTTAAGCCCGAGGAGAATGAAGGTGGTTTTATTGCCTCTGATGCGGGGCTGACTGAGGGAAAATTAGGAGGGGTCGGTTGGGTGGTGGGGTTTGGTGAAGGTCGTGGAGGTGTTTGGGGGTTTTTGTGGTGGGTGTAGGTGAAGAATTGTTATTTGGAGTTTGCTATTGTAGGTTTGTGTTTTAGGAATAATTTCTTTTTGGCAAGGTCATATCTTCTGGGGATTACTCGTTATTCGTTGGTATGAAACTAAAGTATAAAAAATACTACGTTATTCGTTGGTTTGAAACAAAAATATAATAATAATTATTTTGTTTTATTGCTTGGAAAACTCGATATTTGTGAATAAAATTATTGGTCGAAATAAATGTGGATATTGAAAAGTATCAATTTTAACTGAAGAACGCGATAATTCGTTTTCATGTTGAATACAGCTCGCTGGACTGTAATTTTTAAATTATTCGGAAAACTTATTTCCGTTAGGATTCCAGCAGTTACCTAAGCGTAAAACAAGTTTCCGTTGGATAAAAAATGTTGGAATCAATTGTAAAAATAATCTCTTATTGAATATAAATTGAAAACGTATAGTTCATGATATATTGTTTAAAATTCAAGTCAATTCTATAACATAAATCAATATTTTTTACATCTTATATCATTAATTTTGTAAAGTTTTACGTGATGCACATGACGTTAATACTTAACGAGCCTCATCATAAATACATTATGCAATATATATATTTAGTACTCTCCGATACAACAACGCAAATTCAAATTTGACCCACACCAAATAAATTATCGCAAACATAAAAATCGCTTGAATAATTCATTACGCACCTGCCGCTATAACATCCCCAAATCAAACTAGATTAAAAGCCCTTTAAACATCCCAATAAAAAGCACCTCAATTTCTCACACAACACAAAAGCCAGCAGCACCAAACCATCCCCACGCCCTTAAAGACCCGAATTTATCCCTCTCCCCAGCCTAGCTGCTCAACATAATTCGCCGTGTCCCTCTCTCATCGTCGGCCAGATTTAATTATCGGCGCTCGCGCGGGGCCGAACTGACGCGCTCACCAGCCATAATTAATAATTCGGCCGACGTAGCTAGCTGGCGCCGCGCCTCGCGAAAACGTCGGGCTGTTTAATGAATGAGAGAAGGACGAGGCTACGCAGCAGTCGGGGATAATTAAGCGGCGGCGGCGGTAGCCTCGATAAATCGGTAAAATTCGAGCGAAGCTTCAATTGACCCAAAAGTTTCTCGGACTGCACGCGGGATTTATCATTGGGAGAGGGAGAGCTCGCGATTTCGTATGATAATTAAATTAATTTCGCGCTCCCCTTTGTTGTTTATGCGAGCGACGCCCGGAGGCTGGATTTTAGAGGGCTGGCACGCGCGTGCAGTGGAGGCAGGAGCGACGGCTATGAGAATATGTTGCTGCTATTGTGCGTTATTGTTGCGGATGTCGTTCGGTGGATATGCAGTGGCGGGTATGGGCGAGAATTCGCCGGAGAGGATTTGGGTCAGAGCGGGTTGTTTGACTAGGTGGAATTGATAGTTTCGCTGTAAGTGGTGGGAGCTTTTATTTTTCTGGGATAATTTATGTGTTTTGGTGCTGGTCGATGTTTGTTTGCGCGGACAAGTTTGATTTGTCGTTGTAAAATTTACGGACCTGGATGCTTTTGGTCAATGTGCGGTGAGATATAATGTGAAAATATTGTGTCAGGTACTGTATTTTGTGGATAATTATGGAGTCTAATAAAAATATCGTATTTCAAATAATTATTCAATTAACTTTTCAGTATATATAAATGTGACAATTCGATTAAAAAATTTGCATAGCTGTGACAATTTAATTGTCAAGGATGACTTTATTCGTCTATTGATACTTCCAATTAACTTTTACCTTTATTTTTAATATAGCGTTCAATTAAATACGAATTAAAGTTAATTGACAGAGAAGTGGCAAGGAAATTCTAGAGAAAAAAATGAAGAAAAATGACCGAGAATTGTGATTTATAATAAATAGTTTTTAATGTGAATGGAGAGTATTAATTTGGATGGAGTTTGCGCGCTCGTTCAATTAGCGTGGGCCATCGAGTTCATGAAAATTAAATTAAATGCGCCCGTATTGAAAATATTGACGCTCTTTTTTTTAATAATGGAATTGAATAATACACGTTAAATTAAAGTGCAGTATTGTTGTGAAAACAAAAATCGACTTTTTAAGGTTCTTTCTATTGACTGAATCAATTGGAAAATATAGTTTATGAAATTGATTTTATTTCTGTGGTGTATAAAGTGAAATGATAAATCTATTGTGAACAAATTACGTTTAGTGACGTCGTTAATATTATTTATTAATAGAAATTCTTTTCTGATACTATTTAAAAAACTGTTTAAATAAACGATACAATTATTTTTAATCTTTAGTTACATATTCTGACGTAAGTCAAAAACATTTTGGTATCATATTTAAAATAGACCTGTGAATCAACCAAAATAAATACCCGATCAAAAATTCATACTTCAAGACCCATTTACTTCAGACCAAAAATACAGAAGCATCAATTCAAAAATAAAACCTCACCCATCCCTTTATAAAAAGACCTCCAAATAACCACTCTCACTCCTTAAGCTCCATTGCAATCCGGCTATACCAAGACGAAACTACTTTCAGCAAGGCATTAGTGTACGTACAAGGCTCCAGTCTCGTCTGATAACATCAAACCTGCACGGCGCTGTGTCTTCTCGCGAACGAGCCTCGCGCAATTAATGTCTCGTCGCGCGACAGCTATTGAAGCCTCGATAAACAATACAACTAGCGCGTTTGTCCCATTGTCTGCGCGCTCTCGCGCCTAGGTAGTTGCCTACAGATTCGGAGAAAGCGAAACGCGCGCGCGCGCCCTAAAGTTGTACGCGTTCACTTTCCCTCTGCGTGCGTCTGTCTCTTCCGAAGGCTTCGTCGAGATTTATTATGTATCTCGTCTCGAGGTTTACCTACGGCGGCGTCTGTCTGGCTTGTTGGATTGGGGTTCGGTTGGCTGAATTTTAATATAGGCGAATGGGGTTGTGTTTGATGTTGACTAGGATGTTAATAATTGTGTGTAATTGATGTATTTTGACGTTGAATGACATTGAAAATATGATGATACATCATCCATATTCGGCTATTTTTTAAATTGTGCTAATTGTGTCATTGGATGATAAAGAGATTTATTTTCTCTATCTGATAATAGCTTCTTAAAAAAAAACATATTTTAATTTACAATAATTACTAATGTAATTTCCTCCGATCACATAATTGATAATGTCTCATCAAATTTCAAATGCTCAGAACTACCCCGGCAGCATCGCGCGCCTCCCAAGAGAGCAAGGGTGGATGTCAAGAATCTCTGAGTAGGGTGTAATAGAAAAGCAATCCAATCCCTTCTAAGCCTATCGCGCGGATTATTACGGTGTCTCAGCGGTGACTTGTTATACGCGTCGGTATTAATTTCAACGCGAGCGCCCGCAAGATAAGCAGCCCCACAAATCTATATTACAATTCAATTTAAAAAACTTATTTTCAATAATTGAAGTAGTACCGATCTTTTAAGGTTTCTCGTACTGCTTTAGAGAGATTCATCCGTAATGTTTGCATACGTGCGTAATACTTCGGTAGGCAGATTAGCGGTCTTATAATTTAGTAGCGCGCGCGCGCATCGGCTCATCAAACGTCGCTTCAACGTGCAATCCCCGATGAGATTGCACGTTTCAAGCTGCTAATCTCGCGCACCGGTACTATTTCATACGCATCGGAGCGACGGGGGGCAAAACCTCTTCCTCATCAAACGCGCTATTTCGAATCCTCCTCCAATTGGTAACAACTCGGCGTCAATGATTCCCTTAGATTTACGCGCGCGTACTTATAACTGTTCGCTGTGCGTGCGTCGATCGGGAGAATCGAAAATTACCTGTTATCGATCAGTTGATTTGTCGGAGCTAAGACGCCCAATAAATAACCACAGCGATCGCAAAAGCGAGATCTACCTTATCGTAGCTCTTCATTCACGAGGAAGCCAAAGACACACGCTAGAAATACGAAACACGGCATTGAAGACACAGCACCAGTTACGAATTGTTCGACATGCAGCTTCCACCAACGACAACCGCACCGCCCTAATGGCTTCTTCTTCCTCGCCTTCTTTCGCGACCCATTGTACTTTCCCCTCTATATCTCTCTGGGCTACGTGCGCAATTTCTCTCTCTCTCTCTCTGTTTTCGTGCACGAGTTCCCGTATATACGTTTTCCGGGCGCGTTACAGGTAACGCCGAGCTTGCGCCCGGCTACATCGCCGCGTAATGCCATTAGAGACGAGTAAATTATCTCTTTGTCGAGGTTGCCGTGATTGCGCGCGCCCCACCGGCTCTCTCTCTCTCTCTCTCTCTCTCTCTCTCTCTCTCTCTCTCTCTCTGTCTACACGGGTTTGCGTCCTCCCGCTGCTTTGTGCGCGTCTTCTTCCAGCGGCTTTTCTCTCTATCTGTCCTTCTCGTTGGTTGAATCTCGTTGGGAGGAGAAAGAAAGAGCAGCGCCGACGTAATTAGCCGAACGGTTTCAATATTCGGTGGGACGGCTGAGTGCTGCCTGTTTGATTGGGAATGGCTTTAGGGATGCGGTGAGTGAACGGCTGGTGGGTGAGTGTACATGGTGAGGTGGGATTGTAGTGGGAATGGTTTGACGCGAGTTTTAGGTATTTTGTCAGGTAGGTGGTATGGATTGGATTTATCTTTTGAAGAGTGGAGAAATTTTATGATGTTTACTTTGTGGGCGGAAGATTCAATTTTGGAAATACACAAATCAAACGGAAATTTTGTAATTGTTTAACCTGAAAAATCAAAATTAAAGATTAATATTTATATAGTTGATTGACTCTTTTAATTTAACCAAAACCATGAAATGAAAAGTATCCAATTTATTTCTGAACATATATTATTTATACATAAAATTAAATTCGTTAAACTTATATTTCGAAAAAACCTTTTTACATTTTATTATCATTATTCAATCATAATAATTTTTCACTACCCCTCTTTATTTAATAAATAATTTTTCCACCATTTCTCCTCCCCACCATCAGCCCGAAAAAACCGCACGCTCTCAACAATAAAAGCAAAACCCGCCCAACGCATTTCGCCATTCTTTTTTCAATACTCCCGCTCTCCAAAAAGCACAGCGACCACAATTCTGCATTTCCGCATCCGCGCTAAGCGCCCAGCCAACCGCCAGCCTGAGCCCTAGCGCGGAAATATTTATCGCGGCGCGTTCTATCGACAAGGAAGAAAGCCTTCTCTTTTCTCTCCGTAAAAAAGGGAAAGAAACAGTGGGAAAAGCCTGTCTCTCTCGCGATCGGCCGTCGTTGTATTTTACCTTCAAGCCGGCAACTGCAGCTGCATAGATATATACGTATACCCTAGGAGGATGCGCGCGCGCGCGCGAGATTTATCGGCTAGAAGGTAGCGAGCTTTAAAGCTTTTCCGCGCGCGCACGCGAGAAGCTCGGGATTTTGATGAATTTTCAATTTTTTCCCGGAGGCCATTAATTTTTCTTACCCGCGGCCGCGCGCCCGCCGGCCGCTTGAAACTTTCTTAATGGATCTGACGCGCGTGCTGGCCTTTTTCGCGGGTTTATGTACGCGCGGGCGCGCGGCTCGCTTTTTTCGTTTTCCACGCTAAGGATATATCCGCGAGCTTTTCTTTTCCGCGCGGTTTAGCTTGATTAATACGATTACTTCGTGATTTATTCGGCCCCGGCTGGCGGCGTCACGGGGAATGTTTAATTATCGCGCGGGGAGGTATTTGGATTTTAGTATTTATTTTGAGGGAAATATTTGGTTTGTAAAGAAGGAAATAATATTTTTTGGCTTGATTTCGATTATAGTAGGTAGAAGAGTGTATAGTGGGATTGTAATGCGAAAAATGTTTCAGCGGTTATTAGTGTTTTTATGACGGACTTAACTTTCTTCCTCTTTAGAAAGTAATTTGCTTGCAGAAACAAACTTAATCACGATTAGTTTTAATCATTCTAATATTATTCAAGGTTAAACTTTTGGCTAAGCAAACTTAAAGTTTAGTTATGGAAATGGGTATTCATTAATTATTCATAATTCGCTTAACTAAAATTGGTACGTATACCGTAATCCTTTTATCCTCTTTCCTGCTATTAGGTACATTTGTAACTATGTAATTTCACTAAAACACTCTTGATAGCTCTTTTATTACCACTAGAATACTTTCCTGTAGTAGTTTAAATAATCGCTGCGTTAGTAACATATGGTTTCACACGTAATTCATACAAAATTTGCTTTTTGGTATTAATATAAATACATGTATTATTTTTGATAGGAAAAGAAGTGTTTATTTTCGTTATTCTGATAAGTCAAGCAATAATTAAACAGAACAAAACTTCCGACTGTCTAAAATACGTCAAGTCTACGTTCAATTAATAATGAATTCAGATTATTATTCACGTTTAGAATCGATATAAATATAAATATTTTCGACTACGTAAAATCCGTCGAATCCACCCTGAATTAATAATGAATTCAGATGTTATTACCCGTATTTAGAACAAACATAACATACAGTAGCACCCGCTCACTAATTATTTATTCATTTCGATACCGAAATATTTATCCCCCAAAATCACCGACAATCATCCACCCGAAACCCATTCATTAAAACACCAAAAAAATCTAGCGTAATCTCATTCGAATCGCTATCTCCAAAAGCAAACACTTCGCCAAAAGCAAACCTCCCAACCCGTTCCAAAATGAAAAAGCCAGCTGGCCTCTTGCACCCACGCCGGGAAAAGTGCCCTGACCCGCGCAACCGCCTCGCGGAAATCAATTCTCTCGCGGGTCTGGGAAGTCGAGCGAGGGAGGAAACAAAGAAAAGAAAATAAAGAAAAGCGAGGAAAAGCGCAGGTAGCTCGCGCTCGGGCACACACGCGGAGAGGCAATTAGTCCCCTTCCCACTTGAGAGCAAGAGAGAGAGGCAACTGCGTAGAGAGTTTATCGGGGCCATTTACGTTCTGCGCGATGCTTGCCGGTGATATCGCTTTCCTTATACAGCTGGCTGTGTGGAGCACGAAACG
>JAPYZB010001530.1:0-14204 GCA_030522745.1 Eupelmus kiefferi | reverse complement strand
AAAATTCACCTGCAAAGCCTAATAAGCAATTCACCTACAATCCTCCCATACACAATAGCTCATTGATACCGTTTGTTTAAACGTCCGCAACCGCTCGAACAAACCCGACGCACTTAACGGCATCTCCTCCGAAACCTCAATTCCCCCCATTCGGACGTTTCCTCCATACTTTTTTCCAACCTCTCGCATCTTCTCTCTCTCCCCCCTCTCTCATAATCGATCTCAGAATAACGATCTTCGCCCGCAGGCGAGACGGAAAACCTCGTCGTGTAAGCAAATTCCGCGAAAAGGCGCGAGGTGGACGCATTGTGTGTGTGCTTGCGCGCGTCGTCGTCGCTGCGCTCTCGCAGCTCTACTCGCGGGACTGAGAAAAACGATAATTGGCGGGCATCGAAGCTGTGATTATTCGAGCAGAATTTCACGGAATGGAGCCTAAATGGGTTTGAGGAACAAACAATTTGCGGCGAATAGCGAGCCTGATTGCTCATAAAGTCCCTCGCGCGTTGCGCTATATACTCTCCAAAGAGAGAGAGAGAGAAGGAGAGCTGCGAGGTATCGGCGCAACGCTCGAGGACGCAATACGCTTCTTTAACTGATCCCTAAGCTATCCTTCTCTTCGTCCCTCTTTCTCTCGCTGTCTTTGTTGTACTTTGTCCTTCTTCGGGCACTTGGCGAGCTTGCCGAGCTCAGCTACGCCCTAAGCGAAATTAGCCCTAATCAGCTTCAATTAACCCTTTAGGTCCTTGCGATGCTTGGAGAGAGCGGGTTCTACATAGCGAGTTTGGGTGGGGTTTGACACTGACACTTTGTCGTTTTTTATTTATATGAGAGTGTCTTGGGGTAATGGAGATTTCGTTCGCTTTTGGGAGTTTTATATTTGATGGACAGCGATGGTGTTATTCTTACGATAGCGTGATTTTAAGATCTGTAAATAAGATAGGAATGGGATGGGATTAAATTTTAGTCTTACATATTAGAATTAATATTAGAATAAAAATTAATATTTATTTAATTGACTAAAGTATTTTATTAAATTACTGCTTTTTCAAAATTAATTCGTTTATTTACATATTATTAAAAAGTAAAATGATTGGAAATTTCATATTTGCTGGTAACTATAGAAGTAATCATAAAAGAACTGTCTAAAAATAGTTTCAAGAACTCTTGTACATTAATTCATTCCTATATACAAATTCCAGAATAATATATTAATATCTAGAACATATCACAAATATTAATTTTCAGTATAAATAAAGTGTGTTGAAGTATTGAAAAGTAATAATTAAAATAATGTTCCGTCATATAAAATAAAAAAGCGTCATATTGTATATCTTAGAAAATATCATCAAAGATGCACAAATCAAGGATTTTATAGATCAATGACAAAAATACATATGCACTTGTTAAACTATCATTCAAAAAACTATTCGTTCCGCAAAATTTAAAGATATAAGTCATGATAAAAAAAAACTATTAATCAATAGTTTTTTTTCCTTTAATCAAAGAAATTTATAATTTATAATTTACTTTGCTATTTATTAAAGATTTTAATAATTAAAAAATTTCAACTTCACCTATTACCAAACCTGCAAGATCCATCGAACTACAAAACAGCCAACTCACTCCCATTCACACCCTGTCACTAAGAAACGCGGTTTACCATCCGAATCAGTCTCCGGATTTTCACAACCTCATGTTCAAGCGCAGCACATCGTGGGAAAGCAAATGGGTTCAACGGCGGCAAGAAATCTGGATGCGCTATACGTATTCAAAGTAATAAAGAGCGAGCTTGTAAAACAAAAGTGTATAGTTGTTGCCTATATGAGGAAGAGGAAATGCAAACGCAGAGGGGCATACATATGCATGCGAATCATCGGCAAGCCGCGGCGTGCGCAGCACTAAATTCCGGCCGTTCGGTTAGCCGCGCGCGCGCGCGCTCCACTTTCTTTTTTCAAATGTGTCTTGGAGTACAGAGATTTTCGAGTAACTCATGCGTGATGCTCGCTCAATTCGTTCGGGAAAAAAGTGCAATTTGTATGTTCGAGACTATTTTGCGTAGAGATGATGGGTGCCGTTATGGTTTAGAAGTGGGGTATGAGTAAATGTTCTGATTGATGTTAACTTAGATTTTATGTGCGAATTGAAGGAAGTTTTAGATTTGTATTTAGTGCTAATGGGAAACAAACAATTTAATTTAAGGAGTTGCTTTTTCAAGGTGCTTTATGAAGAAGACTAGGAAGACGAACTTTTATGTTCAAGGAAGTATTAATATTCTTAAGAGCATTAGCTTCCTGGACAAGGATATGACTCTCTTTTAGCTCAAATTCTTTGTCTTGAAGCTAAGAAACAACGTTTGCATGATCTTCTGATAAGAGTGTTTTAAACGGTGATGATTGAAATTTTTAAAAAATTATATATTCGATTTTTAAACCTAATATTTGCACATAAAATGTAATTTATTGGAAATCTTAGTTATAAATATTCAATAAACTCTTATTAAAATATTGTAATTTTTAGTTTTGAAGCAAACATAATCGAACCAAAATGAGTTATTTATGTATCTTTTTAAAAATTCGAAATTCTGTGGATTTTTTATTTACATTCACATACTTGTATACCAAGGTAAATTACAAAATAATTATCAGAATTATAAACAAAAGTAGATCAATTGATCGCGCTTCAATCTCAACCAGTTCGCGCTAAACATAAACTATACGTCCTAATTCCGCAAAATATCGCAATAAAACGTCACATAAAAAGCCAAGGGAAGAAGATAATCGATGTATATTCCTCGATTCCCCAGTTTTACCATAATCATTTTATTAGCCGCGGGGCAGAGTCACGCACAAAACATCTTTATCACTATGAAATCAATAGAGCCAGATCGACATCGACGCCTATATAAAAACCATTCTATAACAAGATGAAATTGCCGGCAATCCTAAACGTCGGCATCATTTAATAATCGTACGACTCTTCTACCACGAAATCAGCGTGTTCTCATGGGCATTCGCGGTTTTTACCTTTTAAGATCGTTTCTAAACAATTAACTCCCAAAGCGGCCGCTCGCGCGCGCGGGCGGGGAAAACAGCTGTTGCCAAGGCGGCCTGTTCCGGACGAGAGATGATGTGATGACAGAGAAATCAGTATGTTCACCTGACCGAGCCCGGAACCGATAAAAAAGCCACATCGGGGCCCCCCGCTTAGCGCCTTAGACGCCCAGGCGACGACAGTGTCTTTCTCCTATAACTTTTACCGTTTTCAGCAAGCATAATTACAAACTCGGATGTCCTTTTTTCAGGCGCACGCTTTCCAAGTAAAAAGCGCCGTCTTGAGTAACTGTGCCTCGCTCCTACGTTTCTCGATGCTGTGGGGATATATATAGGAGTGAGATTCGCCGCTATGTAAGCGGGAGCTCTGGCTATCTCTCTCTCGACCAGCCGAACGAAAATCACTCAATGAATAATCTCTTTAAACTTGCAAAAGTCACTTTTCCGCGGCTCGGGCAAAAAATGACTATTATGTAGGAGAGAATTAATGAATTTGTAACGCTGGGGAATTACGGGCTGTTGAACTTTTATTCTTTTTCGTTAGGCTGGTCAATAGTTTGGCTAAATTGAGTTGACAAATTCGATTTGAGGTGACCTTTGTCGTTTGGAAAATAGAATTTTTACGTTTCGAATGATTGTGAGAGAAGAAATACAGTTTTGTTCTGCTTTCCAGGTGATACATTCGTAATCATTCAAAATACAGTTAATAGTAAATACTAGTAAATGTGTAATATAAGCATTGTTTATGAAGTCCTTCAAATAAATATTTTTATTCATCAATTTTACTTAATACACAATAAATCTGAAAAACTGCTGATAATTCATTGACACACATTTATCTTAAAATAAATTAATAACTATTGAAAAAATATTTATTAATTATTGCTTTTATGATATCATTACAAAAGCTGTAAGTACAGAATGGTAACATGTCTATGCATGCTTGAAAAAGGTAATGGTTCTATATAATTTTAAAAGAAGATACCACCTACTTTCTAAAGATTTGACCTGTTCTTAAACCCGTCCCACACTATATATTACCGAATATCTTACTTCTAACCCTATTTAAATTCTTAAATTGGTTCAATATTCGCCCTAAAATGACCTTTATTTTATAAGGGGAAATTCATGTTAAGATTATCCATCCAAAAGGGGCGTCAAACTTAAGTATCTTATTTCATAGGAAAAAAGATGCTTTAGCTACCACGCCCCCATTTTCAGTACTATTAGAGATTCAGAGCATTTAGCTCAATCAAGCAGCTTCGCAGGTAAATTTCTCTGATTTTTAATACAATAACACCTACAATAAGAGAGCTCAGGTAAGCTATGGTATTGTTTTTGGTATTTGTTTTCAACAAAAATTCTTACAAATCTGGACTTTTGATTGTAAAAGATCGAATCATTTAAACTATCACATTATAATAAATGTATTAGTTAATACAAAAAATATGATATAACTAACAAAAACACATTCTTTCTACTATTTTTAGACATTTTCGAGCAGTTTTGTATATTTGTTTAACTATTATTTTGTTTAATTAAGGTATTAAATTTACTAAAGGAAAAATACTAATTTTTAATACTTTCAGATCATCAACATATTTAGTAGTTTGACTTTGATTATATTTTAATTTAAACTTAATAAACCCTGAAGAAGAGGACAGAAAATCTCTCAAAACGTTATTGGCAATAAAGAAATTTCAAATTAACAAATTGGTTCGTGGAAGACCATCTTTTAACTAACGATTTATGAAGTTGTTTATTTTTAATTACTACACAGTCAGGGAAAATTGTTAAAGTAAAACGAACATTTATGAAAAATTAAGAAAGAGTTGTAGATATTATATGTAAGTCATTAAATATTCATCATGGTAAGAACTTTGTCTTATAAAAATTACGTCGATTTGTCCTGCTTTCCTATACCTTTTTAAATATCAATTAGTGAAAATTCATTAATCAAAGTCTATATATTTGTTATTTTATATAACTAAAATTGTGCATCTTAAAGTGTTTAAATCTGTGCACTTCCAAATAGTGGTTACTGACCCATATTAGCCTATATTCTTGTTGAATGAATCCACTGATTCAATGTGGAATTTAACCGTTACGAAAGAAATTACAGAAAATTGTCACTAATTCTTTAATAAAAATAAGCATTTTGGAAAACGATACAAATATTCTTTAATAAATAAAGAAAACACGAATCACCATCAATATCAGTTTGCCACTGACGTAAAATAAAAAAAGTGTAATGTTATTATTTATATGAGGCGAGCTAATTGCTGTAAATAGTTTAATAAATTTCCGAAGCCTTATAGTATAACGTATTTAAAAAAAAAAACAAATATTTTAATCAAATTTATTGTTATTATTCGTTATAAATGCAATGCAATACGAATAGTGGGGTTGGCACAATACTCAACCATATTCTACTCCCTTACCCCCACTCCACTGACCTACCCCTAAACTTGAGGAGTGGGGACACATATATACAAGAACCTAATTCAGGGTAATGCACTTTTACAGCTAATGCATAGCAAGCAGTAAAGCAAAGTCCTGTGATCAGACTACACAAATTTTCTTGAGTATACATACGTCCAATAGCGGTGCTCAAAGATGAAAGAACAGTGGAAAAATCGTGATCTTGATGGTAAGAAATACATATCCATAATATATTTCAATTTACATTATCATAAAATATAACTCTGTATTACTCTTTAAGATTCCAGTTTATTTCTTAGTTACTTAAAAAAATTTTAAGTCACATAAATGTTTGTCAAAGTTTAGTAAAAAATTCGAATTAAAGATGTTGAAATAATTATTTTATTTTTATTTTATTTACAGCTAAACATACCACAGATGTGGAGAAATGTTCATGCAAAGTGGACAAACCTGAAGATGAACAGAACAAGATTGTGTCTTCATCAATTGAATCGAACGAGAGTTGTTGTTCTCGAGTATTAACAAACTTTATAATATGTACATTTGTAGTATTTTTAGCATTGATTATTCTGATTACACTTTTTATCGTATTCTGTTGGATGTACGAAAAAATTATCTCTCCTATTCAAGGCTGGATTTTAGAAAATAAAAATTAACTACATTCTTAAAGAATTATTTTGGATACCTAATTTGGAATATTTTAATAATCTACACTAAAGGCTTTATTAAAAATTATGAGTTTGACGGCTAAAGTAAATATTATAAACTTGTATCATTTTAAAAAAAAAGCTAGGATAACAATTAATCCAATTTTTTAACTTCTGATTCAAAACATTGAAAATCTATACATCCAAATTTTATATCGTATTTATATTATACTCATTGCATACAATAACTTAGAATATTATGTTTAATGTCGAGCTAAATATAAGTATGATGTAGGTATCCAAATGAAAAAAAAATAAAATACTTTTTTTACGAATGCTAATTAACAATAAATATCTATACACACTTACAGTAAAGTTTTTACCAATTTTAATTATGGAATGTGAAATAGAAAAAATGTACTATGAATAATAATAAAATTACAAACATTTGAACAGAAACGTTTTAGCAAATTTATCATTTTATTCCTTTTATTCTCGAATATATATTGAAATAATTGAAGTCAAATTATATTCCTGAATCACATAAAGTTCAAGTTTTAGTATTATCAACGAAAAATCAGTACTTATTTTACTAATTCAATAAAAAACAATCATAAAAATATTTGATAAAGGCTATTATAATTTAATTTCTTCTTGATATTTCTAAAAGACTAAATTTAAATAAATTAAATTTCCTGTACTTTTAACAAATGTCTGAGTAACAAAGTTTTAACTTCTAAAATAAGTGAAAATTATGTTTAAAAGCATAAATTTTTCTTTTCGCTAAAAATGCTTATGCTGCATATTCTTTTATTTTCATTATGCACAATTAGTCAGTTGAGTGCTTTATACGTAACAGTGAATTTATTTTAATATCCCGTTTCGACATAATTAAATTACATAAAGGGACATTCAGTTAAAGGATAGTAAAAACGGAAAATTGTGTATCCAAGTAACGGTTCAGCTCTAAAACTCATCTTACTTAATTTTTTGCCAATTAGAAATCGCAATAAAACTTGACTTTCAAAAACAAAAAAGAAAATTTTAATTTGTACCTATACACCATCTTCTACCAATTCCTAAAACCAAACTCTCCACCCAACCACAAACACGACATTCATCAACCTCTCAACATCCTAACCCACCAATAAAAAACCCAATCAAATCATCCCATCAGAAAAATCGAAATCAACATCCATACAACCACCTCCAGAGCATCCAACCGAGCTCCATCCGAGCCGTCCGCTTTCCTTGACTGCGGAAAAGCCGTGTGGGCGCGCTGGCGCTCTGGCGACTGCGCGCGACAAGTGGAGAGGAAAAAAGTGTCGCGAATGGGAAAAAGGGGGCGGGTGTGCAAGCGGTGCTCTGTCTCTGTTAGACGCTAGCGCAGCTTGCGGGTAGGGAGGAGTGACGCTCGGTCAGAGCGAGAGAGAGAGAGAGAGAGGGAGAAGTGGGGGAGTCAGAGAGGATCACGACGACGAGGTCGGGAAGGGAGGTTTAAGGTGGGGGTAGGAGGGGGAGGGGAGACGGAGGAGGACGACGACGACGCGTGTCGCGCGTTGAAGTCTCCGCGGTGCGGGATAGATATAGGTATATGGGTTGATGCGAAGGATTACGAGTGTGTCTTTTGGGACGGAGGGTGATGAGGGCTTCGGAAGGGTTTGATGAGGCTGAGTGGTGGATTTTTGGATGGAGGTTGTGGGGTGTTGATCGTTTTATTGGGGTTGCATAATGATTTTTTTCGAAAAAAATGATCGAAATTGTAGAGATGTTCTTAAAAATCAAGATTTGTTAAAACTAAAATTATGTTATTGGTACTTAAAATTCTTGCTTTTGAATATTCTTGCACTTCAGACAATTTTCTAATACATATTAATCAATACCTTACGTAAATAAAACCAATTCTTTTATTATAATATTAGTTTGGTATTTTTATTTTTAAATATTAATACTCATACTTTTTGTACGTTTAATAAAGTGTTTATACTTTTTATAATTACCTATTTATTTGTATTCATCCTATAGATAAAAAAATGAATTCATTATTCATTTTTAGTTATCAATTGCACTTACTAAGTGTACAAAATATTTTATTTGTATTATTGTTTTTTTTCTTTTTTTTTCTTTTATTTAAGAGGAGGCCGAATATTTCTAATCGTCTCTAATTAATTTGTTTTTTCATAATAAATGAATAAAATAATTTATTTCATAAAAACTATAATAGCTATTTTCTCTAGATTTACGACCAAGGAAATAAATGTATTTTTTAGAAAATTGAAAAATTTTCACTAGGTATTTTTTTTTTAAATTTTGATCTAAGATAAAGAGAAATAAGGATTAATATTTGTTCATAGTTATTTCAAAATTGTTTTCAGAAGGTCAAAGCCTTATAGGAAACTACTAAAACTTTTACTATATTTCATCGGTTTCAATATACTTTTAGAATACAAGTTCGCAAATCAAAAAGGAAACATTTTTATGTAAGTGATTATTTTATTGACTATAGCAAAAATTTTCTTTAGACAATAACATGTAAGATATCCAACTTCCTTTTAATAATAATTTAGAATTTTTTAAATGGGACAGTCATTAAAAATCAGCAAAGTGTCTTGGTTGCTATTTGATAACAACTAAATGGATTTAAAAACTACATAACTCTGATGTTGTACTAATTTTGAAATTGGTAATAGTGTCACAACTGTATAAACTAGTATCGATAAAAATAATGAAATGCAAAATCTATTATTTAAATCGAGCATTCTATTTGCAATCTGAATAGTTTATTAAAATCTATTTCTGTAAATTCAGTTTGCAATATCACATAATACTGATTCACAGTCAAAGTCCAACAATATTCTTAAACGAAGAAAACATTTCTCTAAATCAATAATCACAATAAACCCACAAAACACGTATCCATCACAACAAAATTTCGTCCCACCACACATAAAAACAAAACGCCGCACTCACCTCCAAACCCACCCACGCCAGATAAGAATAAGTAATTCCCATTGATTCCCGTGAGCTTGTTAAAGTTCGCGCGCAGCCACTGACCCGAATCGCTCTCCCACTCGCTCAGGGGTATAACACCAACCATATACACACAGACTCGCTCTCGCCAAGACAAGGCGTCAATCTTTTTCCTCCTCGAAGCATAGCGCACATACATATCCAACCCGTTCGCACGCGCTCGCCTCGCCACGTTCAAAAAGTGACGTCGGCCGAGAGCCGCATTATGTGTAATAAATGCGCGCAAGATAGCGCGAAGACAGATCGAGAGCGATTAGGAAATTCGTGACGGCCATTGTCTCTTCTCGGAAAGTTCAAAAGTGCCTAGAGTCTATATAACGCGAGCGTGTGCATGTAGACACGGCTCGCTTTTGTCGCCTTTTGTTGAGAGGCCCTCGGAAATTTCGAGCCTCGTTTTTGTATGCAGCGGGCTCTGATGCAAGAGAGAGTTGTTGAAATCTGGCTGTTTGGCAATGCGTTTTTATTTTGACTTTTGAAAATTACGCTTACGGGCATGTCGGATTTTAATGTTGCTTAGGACGTGTTGTGGATGTTAAATAAAAGTTTGCGGAATGAGTGTTATTATTTTTAAAATGGATGTGAGGGAGTGGGAAAACGATTAGGGTTTATTAATTCTGGAGTAAGATAAGACAAGGTAGTAATCTGATGAAAAATTCTATTAATTTCAAGCTTGTTTTGAACATCAAATCTGTTACCTTCAGCGCTATCACACCACAAAAATCTAAATTCATACACATTTTTTTATTTAAATCCAAAGTAAATTAGTAAGAAAAAATTTCCATCTCAATCCCGACTAATATCCCTCAGATTTCACATCAACGCATTTAGATACCTGCTCCACCTAACTTTCATTATCGTCTAATAAAGTAATCAATTTAATCATTCGAGCATTAACGTACTAATAACCGACACAAATCAGCCCTCCAATCCACAACTAATTAAGCTATAACAAAGCGAAACTACCTCCCAAGCAAAAGCCGATCGGACGATTAACAAAGCCAAGAAAAAAAGCCCAGCTGTACAAAGCCAGTAAGTGCCCGAGCTCTCCTCTCTCTCTCGTTCTCCTATCGGACACTTCGGAAAGGCTGGCCGAGCGTGAGCACACACGTCGTGTGCACGAGAACTACTCCTTCACTCTGCTCTCGTGAGCTGGTATCCTCGTGCCGGGGCATTTAAAAGACGCGAAACGCCGTGTGTCCGTGTGTGTTACACGGGGTCCGTGTCTGGGGGCCCCCAAGGGGTCATGCCCCTGCCTGGCTACACACAATAATCAGCCTCGTTCCCTTTCTCGTGCGCTTCTTTCTTGGCTGGTTAAGGTTGATGGTGGGTGTGTGTGTGTGTGTGTGTGGATGCCCTTCGTGGTGGTTTTTTTATTGCGTTTTGTGTTGTGGGTTTAGGTTTGATGTACGTGGTGGGAGATTTGTCTAGAAGAGTTGAGATGTGTGAGAGTTGATTTATGGTGGTAGAGGGTTAATTTGATTTTTGGAGCGTTTTGTGCATGCTTGAGTTGAAGTTGATTTTGAAAATAAAATAAAATAAAATAAATTTTAAAAATGTGAAAATGGAAATCAGAGTTTGGAATAAGGAATAATAAAGAAAGGATATTTGTTTTTCTGAAAATCACTTGTCCTCGAAAATTTACAGAAGATTCATAATTTTCTACAAAAATTTTGGGATTAAATTTATATCAAATTTTTTTAATTAAATTTCGATTATTGATCCTTACTATCGAACCATAATTTATAGCACATTTACAATGTTTGTACAATAATAAGAAATGAAATAAAAAAAATTATTGAAAAATATTGAAATGATGAAAAAAAAATATTGAAATGTTTAACCAACTTTATGAGTCGATAAGAACAATCAATAAGGCATAATAATATTTCGAATTGAACTATTAAGAATAAATTTAGATTTATACACAATTCATCTTCTGATTTCATTCACTTACATTATTTGCACGAATAGATCTCTTATTAACTAAAAAAAGAAATAATTATTACTATGGTCAAAAAATCCAACAACTATCATTATCTTAATTAACGTAGAAACATTTCAAACGAAAAAGTACAATTTTTGTTATCAATAAAAGATTCGATCGAGCCCCTCCCGATAAGCATAATAGGTGTAGCTATTAATCCATCGCTGAACATAAAAATTTCCATATGTTTCTCTACCGATCAAAGATTAGTCTAATAAATACGATATTTTTCCCAGCGATAAGAAAAAACAAATAGTTATATTCAATAGATAGAGAAATCAATTCTGCTCCCTTTATGCGGCCTTTTATCTTGATCCTTACCTGTGCATTACATCAAATTATTCATGGGCGGTAATCTTAATATACTGCGCTTCGCACATTCGTCTTGCCTTGGAAATCGTAAATGTTACACACGATCAAGGCGTGTCTACGCAGCATAATGCAACAGCTCACTATGTGTGCACAGGCAGGCCATTTTTTTTCCCTCGGGGTTGACCTACATTAACTTGACAATTCATAACTCGGTGAGGTACTCTCGGTTTTACCAGCGTAATTGTTTTAATTTTTGCCTTGACGCTTTGTTGCCGTGATGCATGAGAGCCGATTCTTGTTCTCAAAGAAACAATGTTTCTTCGTTTCTGGAACAATAATTGAAGTATGCGAAGGAAACAATAATAAATAGACGTGAAAATGTAAAAAAAAACTTCTCAGTACACTTACAATTTTCATTTCTAATCCGAAAACAAACTCGATTTTACTACAAGCGCGATAAATAACTCAAAATAACAGGCCACCAGTGTCCCAATCAAAACACGCTCGCAAAATTCCTTAGCTTATCTCTCTCCATTACAGCAATAACCCTCCTTACCTGCAACATTCCTCCGATAGCTAACCTCCTCGCTCTTGAAACCAAAAATTTTTCAACCTCTCTAAAATCCCCGCCACGTATATACCCCGCCAATCGAGCGCATTTAAAAAGCCATAAATCTCGAGCGCGCGCTAAAACTCGTTATCAGGCTTAGAGCGCGCGCTCATACGGCTATTTTCTCCGGCGCTCTCGGAGATTTATCTCGTTATACGAGTCTGCGCGCACAGTTACGGGCCTCGCGCGCATTATTTCCTCTCGTGCACTTGTCACGCTCGCGCCGTGAGGAGGGGGGATAAACCAGCTCGGCAACAATCCTGGTGTCCGCGCACGGTAGTCCAGGGACAAAGTGCACAGGTAGGTGTATATGCAGAGAGCGAAAATATATAATGCGCCGAGAGTGGAGAGAAAGAAAAGGGAGACACAGCAGGTGCGGCGTGGGTGAAGGAGGTTTATAAGAATGGGATGTGGATGGGTGCGCGAGCAGTGTTGAAGGTAGCGCGAAGGAGGATGTGCATGTGGGTATGGGGGGTCTAGGTTGATTTATGTATTGAGGTGGATGGCGGTGCGGGGGTGGGGGTGGGTGCTTTGAGAAGTGAACAATGCGAAAATTGTTGTTACTGCGACATTTTTCTTATGGGTGGGATACGGAATATTGAGATTAAGGGTTGACGAATTGATGGTGGTTTACTTTGATGCAACTTTTTAAAAATTTGCTAGTCATTCCGAAAATTGTATGTTTAGTTTAACAATTCAATGGTAGTATTAGAACAAGATCATATTTTTCTAAGAAAGTCACACAAAAAGAAAATTTATTCATTTAAAAACTTCCCTGGTAGAAGCTTAACGGTAATCTAGCTAATTCATCGCTAACTTTACAAAATTAACGGTAAATTAGCTAGATTACCGTTAAGCTTCTACCAGCGTTACATTATCAATTATTAGCGTTAATTCACTCAAGTGTAAACAACACCATCGATTCTTGAGCAAAAAACCTTATTCGTATGCACGTCCTTCACGCTCAATTACAACAGCTCCTCCAATCCCACACACTGTCACCAGCGCCTCTCCCCCAGCGTCTTTTCCAATTACACACCTCCGCAATCTAATCGTTTCGGTCCACATGACCCATCAACTGTCTACATCCTCCCAAAGGTGCACAAAGCTCGAAACCGTTCGGCCCCAGCCTTGCCAAAGCATAGACACTAGCAGCTCGATCTCGACTCGAGAGAGAGAGTTACAGGGAGCCAAGAGAAATAGAAAGACGAAGACAGAGGAGAGAAGAGAGAGAAGAGAGAGAGGGACTCGTCGGCGTCGTCGGCGACGTCGTCTATACACGGGCTGAACGAATGGCCGAGTAGCGTTCAGCTCAGTGATTACGAGGCTGATTGGCCGCGCCGAGATGAGACGGCGGCGTCCTTACTGTCGACCGCAGCCTCGTGACGACAAGAGAAAGAGAGAGAGAGAGAGAGAGAGACGGATGAGCCCCCGCGCGCGCGTCGACATCCTCTCATTCTTTGCTCATCCTGGTGCGCCGTGCACCGATATGCACTTGCTTGCGCGCAAGCAAGCGGTCACCGCGACTGAATGAGCCCAAGCGCGCCTATATATACATGTATATATAGAAAGGTGGTAGGTGCGGGTCTGGCACACACGGGGAAATCGAGAGACATAAACGGAGAGGAGAGCGCCGGCGCGTGTAATTTGACGGAGGCTCGTGTGTGCAGGGTATATATGAGGGAAGAGGGCAAAGAGAGGAGAGAAGATAGAGTTAAGCCCCCAAGGCGCGTTATGATATGTCGCTTGCGCGACGCACGCGGGACACTGGCGCCACGCCCACCTGATGCCTCTCTCTCTTTCGTTCTCGGGCGCGACTGACTGTCGTCCGTGGTTTTATCTACTGTTTTCCAGCGTACGTTTGCGCGCCAGGACGGGAGCGACGTAGTGCGCAGCTCATCTCGTGAGGGGAGACACTGGTGAGCTCTCTGCTAATTTGCAGCGGATGCCGCGCGCGCTCGCTCTGGTCTCAGAGTTCTGTGTGGGTGGCTTATTTTGGTTAATTGGTTGCGGGGAGTGGGAGTGAGCTTGTGTTAATATGATGATGAATTTCAGTTTTGTTTATGTATTTATTTATTTAATTATGTTTTTTTACGTGATTGTGTACAGATAATTGTCCTGCGGGGATC
>JAPYZB010001529.1:0-26948 GCA_030522745.1 Eupelmus kiefferi | reverse complement strand
ATGTAGACATCAGACGGGAGAGCGAGAGAGCCAGCCTATGGGAAAAACATTCGCGGAAGATTCGCTACGTGTACGTGCACGGATACGACCATGTGTATACATATATATGCACGCGCGGCTACGCGCACAAGGTACACGCGCCGCGCGCAGCGCTGGGATTTATGCTAATCCGAAAAGTGTGAAATTTCGAGCGCGAACCGGACTCGAGCTCTTTCCCCTCTCGAGCATCGCTCGGCGGTCTACTTGCAAGCGCGATTACAGTATTGTCGGCGAGAGAGAGAGAGCTAGCCTGCCGATGATCACTGGAGATCGGCCGATTCGTGACGCGCTGCGAGCGATTGAGCTGTTCTCCAGCGACGCCAAAGCTGAGGCTGGCCGCCGAGCGCAAGCGAGATCGATTATGCATTTTTCCCCGAGCTTGCCGTGATCGGCCGATATTGCTTCATTTAATTTTGGCAGCACGATCCCAGACGCTTTCCTGTAATCGAGAAATGTGTAAGAGCGCTCGATTATTCGCACCGCCGGGGTAATTAAATTCAATTATTACCTCGATGACGCGGGGATATTCTGGGCTGTAAAAAATCTTGTTCAACGGTTTGGTTCGCTTTAATTTTATTGGCTTTTACAGGCCGAATTATACGAGCGGCCTTTGCGCAATTTTTATGCCTGTTACATTCTTTTGATTCTTGAAAAATATACTTGGATGTTGTTTTTTTTAGTGACTGGCTGTTGTGTCATTTCTACAGTGTATGCAAATGCGTGGAAAAACTATCGAGATTTATTCGGAATGCAGAAAGCTAAAGTAATTTTAAAATTTCAATAATCAGTCAAGTCGAGTTACATATGTAAATATCGGAGACGGTGTTACTCTTGTAAGAAGCTGATATGTATTGAATCGATTTGTCAGGTCGATTAACAAGTTTAATAAAATAAATTGACGGGTACATTTGTTGCAGAGCGATAACGAATTCACGTTTAATGAAACTCTATACTTGCAATCTTAATGAAATGCATGTATACCTGCTGGCAATATGCAAAGTAAAAAATCATTTCAACACTTCATAAATCCAGGGTATTACTTCCAAGTATAATGTAGAAAAAGTTGAGTGAAATTTTAATAATCAGAGGCTAGCGTAGAAAAGTGTGAAGGCGGACAAGCCATTAATCCTCGCTCCCACACGTTTCTGAATTTAAGGACTAATTAAATTAACAGCTGGCAAAAAAGAGTGATCCACTTTAAAGCAGAAGAGGTATAAGGTCGAAAGACAATGGCCCCATAAAGGAGGCAGCCGGCCGCGACGAGAGAGCGGGGGCCCAGGCTTATAGCAATGATTAACGCCGAAAGAAAAAACAGGGTTACTTATAGGCGTACACACATATAGCTAATAAAAGCAAAGGGAGTTTGGGTCAGGAAAAAAGAGCGAAATCCTTCCTCGTCTCTCTCTCTTGCAGGCCCGAGAGCTCGCGCTTGCCGCGCCACCAAAGAAAAACGCCGGCACGTCGAGGCGCATTATTAAAAGGCAATTTACCAATCTCGCGGCAGAAAAGAGCTCGAGAGAGAGAGAGAGGGAGAGCGTTCCGGCGCGCAAATTTTCAAGAGTTCTCGAGAGAGAGAGAGCAGAGCGAGAGAAAGAGAGAAGAAGAGAGGAAGCGAAGAGTAAGAGAGAGAGGAACCCCGCGAGCCAGCGCGCGGAGCTATATAGGAGGGTCAGCAAGGCTCGCGCGAGCGCGCGCAGAGAAAGAGAGATATTATCATACAACGCTGGGGGTCAAAGGTTTTAATAATAAACGGGTCCGTTAATTAGACTTCTCTTAGAGAAGAATCGCACGCTTATATAGCGTAGCTATATATACACGGCATAAGCGCGTACATAACGTGTATACGCGATCCGCTCGCACACATACACACATACACATCTCTCTCGCTCTCTCGCTCGGCTCTGTCTGCTGCAGTCTCGACGCGAGCACTCGGGAACGCATCTGCAACGCGCCAACCTTTTACAAGTCCAACCTCCGCTACGGAGTATTTCTCTCGAGTCACCCTGAGAGCATTGGTATCGGCAAAAATTGTTTCAGTTGTACCGATTCGTTCTTGGGAATGAGTCTAATGGGTCTGAGATGGTTTGGACTTTTAAATCTTTTCTTTTCTAAACCCACGTTAGAACATTAACTAGTTTATTTTTAATTTGATAAGGTGATCAACGATGTACCTACGAAAGTTTAAAAGATGATCCATTTGTTGTTTTAATTCAGAAAATTATAAAGGAAGAATCAATACTGGTTACTCAATATAGCATCGTTTAATACGAAGGAAACATAGGCAGGTTATAAAGAAGCAGTCGTCCATATATTGAAGTAAAAATTATTCATGTAAATTGTTTGAGCACGTAGGTGCTATAACACTTTAATAAGTTTAATAGGCAAAAATGTTGAGCAATAGTGATAAAACCATTGCTGCGCGAAATGGTCTACTGCAAGATAACTACAATTTATTTGTTTAATTAGAGAAACTGATTAAAATTTAATGAGAAATAATCAAATAAATTTTCATTAGTATCGCGCTAACTCGCGCGAAATTTTAATTGAAACATTTTACTAAATTTATCGACATTTTTTAACACTGCAATTACAGAATCACTGAACGACGCTCAAAAATTCGCTTTGTGCATTTGAATCCTCCGCGAAATTCGAAGCATTGATTAATTCCTTCGCCGTTATAACCTGAACAGCCGCTAAACTGCTTCTTCCCAAAGTGCAAAATAAGAAACTCGCTCGAAAAGTTCGGCGAAACGCGCTCCGCATTCATACACAGCTCAGGTCCGCCTTGAGCCTCTTAGCCAGGCTAAATACGCGCACGCAGGCGAATATAATTCGAGAGTCGGAAAAATTGGCGAGCCCGTATAGCTACTCTGCACTCGCGGTGCGATTAAAAGCACGCACGGCTCTTGTGTATGGAAAAAGTGGTTCGCGCGGAGGAGTCGGCGTTTATTAGGTATGCAGCGCGTTTCCTCGTAAACGCGGAAAGAGAGGGGGCAAAGGGCGAGCTCGAGCTCGAGAGAGCCGATCATCCGTGTGTGAAAGCCAAGAGCAATGACTCTTAACGTTCGCCTGTCGTGAGATCTCTGCCCTCTCTCTCTCTCTCCCTCTCTCTATTCATCTCTTTCTCATCTTCTCGCTCTCCTCGCGCCGTCTTCCTCTCATCGGCGAACGCACGTGAGTCTATACACGTATATACGTGTGTACGTGGGAGTGTGGGAGCTGCGCTGTGCTCTCCGACACCGGAGAACGCGCTCATGAACGATCCTAGCGAGGGAGGAGGAGGAGGCGCAGACCGCACGATGACCGCCTGCAGCGCGAGAATATGTTCGGCAGCGAGTATGGAATTTTTAGGCCAAGGGGACGGGGGTTGAGAGAAGGGGGGCAGCGATTGGAGAATCCGAGAAATTTGGGCCTGCGTATATATGCAAGCGCAAGCGCTCGAGATTAACTGGCCAAGCGGACACCGAGTGGACCATGTGATTTGTTGCTCTGGTCTTGCGCGCTTTTATTCTTACTTGTGTGGTTACTCTCTTATTCGCTGCTGCTTTTCTTATTCTCTTCGGGCTTGCGGGGTGTGTTTGGGATTTCTTTTTGTTTTGAGTGATACTTTTGTTTTCCGATCGACAAATAGCTGTTAGATTCTTCTGGATTTAAACTTGAATGCTGGCGAATGCTGTTAAAGGAAAACGTCTTTAATTAGGAAATGTTTATTGTACTTATAAACTATTTAAAAACTAAATAATCAAATAAAAGAACACGTCGAATCTAATTAACAAAAAACATTATAAAAATACAAATCCGTCTACTTTACAAAATCTCGAGCGTAAATAAATTACTTATCTTCCAATATTGTGACCGAGCGAAGCAGAGCTCCATTAATTTTGATCTACGCCGGTCAGCAAAACGTAGCAGGTGGTAGGCCGTATAATCGTGTATCCAGCTGGCGCGCTGCCTCGAGATCAATGACCAAAAAATCGTCCCGGGAACGGCTTTCCCCGCGAATAAAGTGTACAAGATAACGCGCATTCTAAAAGTTTCGACTTAAATGTCGCGTAAAATTCATTTAATTTTATTAGTAATGCTAGGAGAGTCGTAAACAGGTTTATCCCGCAGAAACTGTTAATTGGTGAACACGCGCGTTACGGGACGGGAGGATAAAAAAGCGCGACGCGAGAGAAAAAAAAACGACTACAAAGACATAAATTTAATAGGTTGGGAAGAGCCATCGGAGACTTTGTTTGCTTTTATGTAACTTATATATTATATATACCTACGTACACAATCCCGCGCATCGCGAATATAAAACTTCGGCGACACCGCGCTTCGAACGGAAAAAAAACTATTTTATCCTCCTCGAGCGATAAATAAATCCAATAACTGACACTACGATAATTATAAGCGTAAATATCCTTAATTCTACGCATCATCCTCTTATGTTTAGAATCTCTCCCAGCTTGCATTACACCAGCTTGCATGATCCAGCTGCGCGTACAGAAAAACTCCCAGCCTATGATAAGGAACGACAAATAATAATTTCGCGAAACAAGAAACGCCTCGGCTAAAATCCACAGGCCGAGACGCGAACAGGTTCGTTAAACGAGCGCGCGCGCATAGAGCGGCCGCCTTACGCAACTCTCAGGCTGCGCGCGGAGATTTTAATGAACGGAGCGGCGCATTCAATTACCGCAGCGGCTTGCGCGCGATGCTCTCCGCCATTTTTTTTCTCTCCTCTTCTTATTCGCCGAGCGTCCCTCCTTTTTTCACGCCGACTATCGCTCCGCGCCGATCGCGCAAGCGCGAGGGACTCCCCATCTACATCTAGCTGAGAAACGAGAGGGGACGTTTATGGCTGTTTAAAGGGTTTGTAAATTAAGGGTAATAGTGCGCAAGCCGCGCGCCGACGCTATATTTTTCAGCCTCGGGCTAATAAAATGATTAGCTTAGTGTCGATGCTTTCGATGAAAAATTGACTCTCTGTGAGCCTGCTGCGCGCTCCTTCGATGTTTTAATTTTACCTGTTTACACGCTTAATGAGTGCGCCTCAAGTGCTAGTAATTCTAGTCGTTTTCTAGCTCGAGGTGATCTTTAGGTTCGGCTAATGGCTAATCTTTATTAATTAATAACTGATCCTGATCTTTAATAATTGAGAATTTTTCAATAGTGTAGTCAAACTAACTTGCCAAACAAACTGTTAGATTTCAAGCGCGAAAATAGTCTCGAAAATTTATTTTCCAATTTTAATTTTTAAATTCAAAATAGCATCCAGTAAGCATTGGCCATTTGTATGCAATAAGTAAGCAGTTTTAGGTATAACCTTCCGGGGTTAAACTTTCCACACGTGATCCTCTCGCAAAAAAGCAACCCAAACGTGATGCACACGCCCGGCGCTTCAACGAGACAGACCATCGTACGTTGCAGTCCTATTTTCGTTTAACGACCGAGTAATATCGGAGAAATTTCGACTAGTGGTAAAAATTTCATGAAAATGCGTATACAAAAGATATAAATCTTGGGGGCCGTGCGTTGAGCCGCTGTCAAGTTAGCATATACGCGTGATTCACGATTTACTTCCTCAGTTTCGAACGTTTACGCGCTTATATTTATTTATTCAATGGACATTGTCGTTTTTTCAAAATTTAATTGTGCGATCCACACACTCCCCAGCTCTGAAGTGTGAAGAATTATAAGGAAACTTCTAGGCTTATATGCGCGTTTGAAAAGGTAATTACGAAAACTTCAAACCGCGCGTCGCGGATTAAAAAACTAATTTCATATCTCGGCTTATAAGCTTGCTTACGTCTGCAATTGAAAGTAAAAGCAGTTATAAATTCAACGTTTAGTTTTTAAACTATACGTATCCACGGGATTTACAATTAATACCGAGACATTAATTATAGGCAAGCGTTTACATTCGACTATTTTTGTCAATTCATAAATTTTCACTTATACAAAGTGTTTTATAATCTTTGACCATAATATTACGATTTCGCGATCGTAACTTAATAGGTATCCCGATACCCCAGCGTTTTTTTTCTCTTTCCCCGCAGGCCCGCAGCACACAATACGTATAAAGTCGGAAATCCAAGCTCGGCTTGTAAAATTTAAAATGTGCAAAGTAGGAATAAAATTTAATGAAACTTGTGTATTCCGAAATGATAAAACGATAACGGAACGACATATCAAATTACGAGACTAAAATTTTTTAATCCGCCGAGAAATCCACTCGTCCCCCTGCGCGCGCGTCCTCGGGGCCACCGGCAGATAATAGTATTCATCAGAGCGAAAATTATGTTAAGTTCGTTTTAAAGCCTCTCGCGCTGGAATCTCATAGGCACATAAAACGCGCCAGTTCAACGCGCTCGGCCTTATATACATATTTTTTCCTGAAAAAATCGACGATCGAGAGAGGCCACACGCGCGAACTCCACTCTCGGTAGTCCTCTTTATATTTTCGTATCTCCTGCGTCTCTGCATAAAATATATATACTCGCTCTCTCGCCAAGAAGAAAGAAAAAAATATAGCGCAGTAAAAAGGAATTCTGTTTGAGGATATATCCGAGGGAAAACGGCCAGCTTCTATGGCATAGACACTTGCGCTCGTACAAATCACCGGGGCCTTACGCATAATACCGCGCGGCTGAATGGCCTCGTGTGTGTGCGCGGGCACTCGAGGAGTCCCTGGCCCTCGCGACTACCTCAAATATTACCCAGCGTTTTCTCGAGTGCGGGGAGAGAGAAAAGCGCTCCACTTGACGCACGTGAAACGCCCCACATGAGCGTGAATGCGTCTAAAATGACGCGCGCGAGTGTCTGTGTGTGTAATGCATCGGCGATGCGTGGACGTAATGGGGGGTCTGTCGATACGCGACGAGCGGGGATAGGTGGATGTGTGGAAGAGTTGACGAAGCTTTTAAGAGCCGTTTCTCTGAGAGATCCTTGATATTCTATGCGAAGATGCGTGAGACTATACTTGCGAATTTTGCTTTGGAATTTGTGATTGCTGGGTTTGTTATGTTATAGAGCTAATTTATGTTTATTGTTAATTTAGATTTTATTTATGTGCATTTTTTTATTTTGTAGTGGAAACCTATAAAGAAATGCTCATAGTTCATCTACTTTAATCTCACTTTGAACGTAACTAATAATTCATATACTTATGGATATATCTATTAAATTATAAAGTATTAAGTTTGTCAAAGGTATTTTAAACGTCAGCCGCGCATAAATAAAAACAGCGTCTCATAAGCGGCATAAAAGTTTTATTAACTACTTTCGAAATTAATTCACTCGCGGCCAAGTACATGAAAGTTGATTACTTAATCAGGCGCTATTTCAATTAGCGAAATTCAAAGCAGATCATTTAATTTCCATTTCAATTCACATTTTCCCGGCATATAACCGATCCCGCTGTAATTAAAGCCTGCCAAGCGCGCGCCGCGCAAGTATCTTCCTTTTCGCAATATTATCAGTTTTGACAAGCTTTTTTTCCCCCCAACAAGCTCCGACTAAATTAACCTTAATGCGCGCGGATAGATTGCAAATTTACAGTGCGAAATTAATTTTTCATCGCGCGCGCTCTCGCCGGCGCATAAAAGAAACGACTTAATTGAATTAATGAAATATTATAATGTCTGTGTAGCAGCTCGCGCTCGTACAGGCAAAAAAGGTGTCTATATAAGCGAGCAGCGCGCAGCTCGTATTAAAGGTTCGTTCGAATTAGACGTATGAGCTCATGTAACACTTAACAAATAACTTGACCTCATATCAATGAGTTATAAGGCAGGTCGAAAAAAAAAGATTATCGACGCAATTACCAGCCCATACGGCGTGTAATAAATGTAGCGCTAAAAATAGACGATCGCTCCTCGAGAGAGCCGAGCACAATGTAACACACGTGTATATAAACCTATGGGAATACTCGAGCGGGAGGTGAGGAAGAGAAAGAGAGAGAGAGAGAGAGGAGAGAGAAGGAAGTGTGTGAGGATGGCATTCGATGGATGGCTCCGAGAGGCGCGAGGCCGAGAGCAAGAGAGAGAGGGAGGCTGTTTGACGTAGATTTCTCTAACAATTATTTGGGACGAGACGGCCTGGAGGCGTCTTCGCGCTGTTAACAATCGGATTTTTTTCATCCTCGCCTCTCGCGGCTCGCACGAAAATCGGACATTCTTTTCTGATTTCACGCTCGCGCGCGAGAAGTGAACTTGATGTACAGGTGAATAGGCCGCTCTTTTTCTCTCTCCCTGCTCGAGCTCTCTGCGTGTTATGTCTGTGTGTACTCGACTCTCGAGGAGATCTATTTGATCTTCGTTAGGATTGATGAAATTCACGGCGATGATGTTTACGATTTTTTTCTCCACCTCCTCTCGCTTGCCGAGGGTATATACCGACCGGCCAGAGCTTCAAGTGCCTGACCTTCTTTCCCGTCCCGAGGAGCCTGGACCTTAGGAATTAGTCGAGCCAACTCCGTTTCAGGCTTTCCGAATTAATTACACAGCCTCTGTTGGTTTATGTAATAAGTCTCAACGATGCATTGTCTCGAATGGTAATTTTTAAAGAGAAGGAGCAGCTACCGGTCTGCCTTTTTTCTACCTATATACACCCGCCGAGCTTTTTTTCAGCCACTCGATACTCTCCCAGTGTATGCAAATCGACGTAAATAAAATTACGAGGAGAAACAGCGGACTAATTAAAGTCCCGTTGAAATCAATAAAAAATAGCTGCGCCTCCGAGCTATTGTGCCGCGTGATTGATTTATACGGGGCGCTCTCCATTATATATACTTTCGGCGCGCGCGTCTACTACAAAACGCGCGCGCGCGAGATCGAGAGCAGCGCGCATATAATACAGCTTAAAGGCCTTGGCGAGAAAAATATAACGAGAAACTCGCGCGCCTGCGCTTCGTCCGTGACAGGCTCGTCAAAATCCAATAGCCACCCGTGTGCTCTTGAACGATTATTATTTTTCGTTCGGCTTAATTGTTACCCGCGGGGAATGTACGTCCGATCCGAGAGAGAGCTTAGGTGCTGGGGTAGAGAAATCAAAAGGGGCTTGAACGATTTTGAGCGGTTGAAGAGCTGCTCGGCTTATGGTGAATGGCGTTTTCTGAAGGATTCATTCCGAATGGAAATGCTGTGAGCTATACAGGTGCGCTTGGAGAGTGCGAAATCGTAGTAAACAATGTCTTTATCGTATTTCAGGGAATTTTTAAACAGCCGTAATTATTTAGAGCTTTATCAAAGCATCATTAATCGAGAAAAAAGCATACACAAAGCGCATTATTGTGCTTAGCTCTAGGTACTTTAAGAACTCCGGCGCTGGCATCATAAACGCTAATCACTAATAAATTTATGCTCTGCAATCGATAAAACTAATCCTCCCCGCGCGTAATCCTCTCGCCGATAAACTGGATTTAAAATTATTTACAGCATAATTAACGATCCGTTGTAAAGCAAGAGGCTCGTTATCGCCAGCTCGCTCACACACACAGCTATACAGCTGCATTAAAATCATCGTATTTTAAACCCCCAAGTGACAGGATAAAAAAGCAAGACACCGCGGCGCTCGATTAGCCGGAAACAGATGAAGTGTCAACTCTGAGGAACGGATCGAAAAGTTCATCACTGTAACCCTTCTCTTATATATACATCTTCCAGGCGCGAAGCCAATATCGAAGCTTTCAATTGACCTCGCCGTTTCCCTTCCCCCCCCTGGGCAAGATAAATGACACAGAACCAGCCGATCGCTCGTTCATATACCAAACAGAAACCCAGCTCCGCACTCGCGAATATGTATGTAACTCATATCGTGCTTTGGCAAAGCTTGCCTTTTTCCCAGACTGAGTGAATCCGTTGTAAAGAGCCGGGAGGAGGCGGCCCCATGCGGCGGAGCCGAAAGCCCGGCGCGAATCAGTGGACAAATAATTTCTAAATTGCCATTATACTTTATCGCACGCGGCTCGGCTGGAGGAAGAAAAAAAGCAGCAGCGAGGGAAGGAAAGAGGCAAGAGAGGAGAGAGGCTGGGCTGCTCTCTGAACTCGAACGCGCAGAGAGAGCCAGGAGACAGGGTTGTAACTTATGCTTGCCAATGTCATATATTATCCACTCACCTGCGCGAGCGAGCGAGCGAGCCTATATCGGGGCCCGCCAGCGCGAATATCAACGTGACAGCCGTGACAGTTGCAAAGCTGTTTATTAAGTGACTATTAAGAAAAAGAGATTCTCGAGAGAGAGAGAGAGAGGGACTCTCCCTTGACCATTTCTCCGTGTGCGTCTCTGCCTCTCTACGTGATTACGTACTTTCGGGACCCATTGTAATATCGCGGCTCTCCGCAGTATATAAGTGCAGCGCGCGGCGAGGTATATATGTCTATACGTGCCCGGGCCCGAGCGAACCTAATTTAAGCGCGCCAAAACGCTTCTTGCACCCTCGCTCGCGCGAGCGGGTCGGTATTATCCTTTTCTCTCTTTCTGCTCGACTTGGTTCGTAATTTATAATGGATCATTTCGCCGGTGCGGGGTTCCTGGTGAGCGAGAGGCCGCACGCGCTTTTAACAGAACAACCAGCCGAAAATTGGCCTGTCCCATTTGCTTAATTTACTAGATATGCCCCGGCTGTGCAGGCGTTTTTCGCCGCGAGCTTGCGGACGTTCTTGGTTTGACAATTATTTGCTTGTTATTGATTTTTACAAGGGGAGAGTCGTTGGTTGTTATTGCTTTTTGGGTGCTGGGTATTCAGGGGAATTAATAAGTTTTATTCTTTTGATAGTTTGAGATGTGGTTGCAAAGTGAGAATTTTGGTATCCGATAGTGAATTGTGTTTGTGTGAGGACACAATAGAAACGCTGTTATTTGATACTCTGCTGATATACGATTGACCAATATTAATCTGGAAAAATCATTAATACAAGCGAGCAAAACAAAGATAAGCTCCCTGCCAATCCTATATAAACCCTACCCAAAAAACCTCTTACTCCTACCTCATCAATACAAAATCCCGTAGCAGCACATTAAACCGATCCAGCCAGCTCGCTCCCTCATCCCGCGTATAAAAAGCAGCTTCGCCCATCCGCGATGATTCATTAAGCCCCGAGCTCTCCCGGCCGTATCCGAACGAAAGCAATCCACCCACGCTTTGCTCGGCCCTAAACAAAACGCGCGCGCTTTCCCCGGGCTGCAGAGCGCGATGTGTGCAAACATTATGTCAGATCGTTATTGCGGGCATTCGTCTTGGCGTCATTAACATCGAGCTCTCTCGCAGCCTCGATATCGGCGAGTGTAGAGCGTAGAGGCGCCTATAGTTAGAGCAGACTGGTGTCTGTGTACATAGAGAGAGAGCGTCCAATAAATAACCCCTGCGAGCTCGCGCGCGAGAAAGAGAGAGAGTAAAAGAAAATTCGAGCAAGCCGGGGCCGAGATGATCGAGTGCAAACATTCTCGCAAATTGCGTCAATTCACACGGCTCGCTCTCTCTCTCTCTCTCTCGCGCCTATTAAATAATCAAATTATCGCTGCCGCGCGCGTTCATCATATAACCCTCGCTCGCTTATCCCCCCGGAGTGAGAGAGAGTCCCTACAAGCGCGAATAAGTTTATTAATGATTTACGGGAGGTCGGATTGACAAATAGTGGCCGGGGCACGGATCCAGAGCCGCAAGCTCGCGCGCTTAGCGTTTTAGCCGCAGTATAACAGCAACGCGCGCGCGCGCAAGCAAAGCGGGCCCATAAAAACAGCATAACTCGCCTTCCTACGGCGATAGGTCGTTTATTCCATAGCTTCTTATTTTGCCGCCGCTGGGCCCCGTTTCACACGCGGACGAGCGCAGCCTGCATATATACTTGTGTGTATATAGACGGCTGGTATCTGCTCTCGCCTACGTCACTTGTGTGTATATCGCGCGGCGCGATGTACTTTAAAGTCAGGTAGGATATCATAACTCCTCTCACCCTTCCACTCGCGTATATATGCATGAGAGGGGGTCTCTCGGGCCGCGCACGAAAATCGCACTTGTCTGTGTGTTGTTATTTGTTTTCGTGAGGAAGCGAGCAAGAAATTCGCCAGGTTCGGAGGTATCGGGATCATCGGCTGTGCATGCGGTCAAGTTAGAATTTAAGTCCCCCGCATACAGCAGCAGCAGCAGCAGCAGCAGCGGAGGTGGGAGCGTGTAGCTCTCTCGTCGCGAGAGCCCGATGTTTATCAAATATTGTAAAAGGGGGCCCCTGGCTATACACAGCCAGAGAGCAGTGTCCAAGCTCTCTCGCTCTCTCGAGTGCGAACGGATACCGGTCGCCGCGAGAGAGCACAGGTTCAAGGTTCAAGTCCCACCTCCGATCCGCGACATTCCTTTTTTTTCTCGACACACGCTCTCTCTCTCTCTTTTCTTCTTGTATATACGCGCCGAGTCTCTCTCTCTCTCCCTCTCTTCTTTTCTTCTCGGCGCGCTTGGCTCTTTCCTCCTCTTGGCCCTTTTTTCTCGCTTTGTTGCGCGCGCGAGAGAGAGAGCAAGTCAACGGCCTTGCGCTCGCCGGGTCCCCAACGCACTTGTGTGTATATATATATAAAGCCGTGTATATACCTACGCTCCTCGCTCTCTCAAGAGAGAACGCACTCACACGCGCATTCAGCGCTTCTCTCTCTCTCGTTAGATCAAGTCAAAGCCACCTCTCTCTCTCTCTCTTTCTCTCTCTCTCTCTCTCTCTCTTCTCTCTCTCTCTCTCTCTCTCTCTCTCTCTCTCTCTCTCTCTCTCTCTCTCTCTCTCTCTCTCTCTCTCTCTCTCTCTCTCTCTCTCTCTCTCTGTGTATATATGAGAGAGAGAGGCGCGAGAGGGTAAAAGGATGGCTGACCACCCGGGAGCCAGCTTGTGTGCTGCCTTCACTCGTATACTCCCGCTCCTTTTCTTATATAGAAGCTCGCGCGCACTCCTTCTTTTTGTTTCTCCCTTTCCGTCTATATACACACAGCGCGCTAGGTCCAAGTGCGTAAGAGCGAGGGAGGCCCGCTCTTTAATTGACGCCCGGCAAGCCGCTTAAGTAGGCCGATATGCCCGAGCAAAGATGATGCCCGGATAGATAAGGGAAATTACTCGACGCGACAATCGCTGTTTATTATCGATTATCCGATTCGCACGGACCTTCTACACCCGCCCTCTAGCTGCCTTGCTGGTATCGACGTAGCTTTCGCACTTTCATACCTTCCTTACTTCCTCGGCTGAAGCGTCTTAAATTAGTGTTCTTGATAATTGAAAGCTTTAATGAAAAATTTAATTGAAAAGCTCGAGCGCTGCCCGCAATTACAAAGTATTTTTTGAGATGCATAAGGAAAGGTCGATTTCATTGTTGCTTCACCGTGGTACAAGTATAATAGCGACTATTTATATCGCAATGAAACTAGAGTTACATCATTTTTATTTCCACCTGCTTTATTTCTCGCTGGCAAACAAACCAGCATTTTTCCACGTCGACGGAATATTTCAGCGCGGCATTTTATTTTTTCGCGCGCGCTCAAAGCGAGAGAGAGAGAAGCCAGAGTTAATTCAAAATTATAAATGATGCAGCAGTTCGCTATTTAGCTTCAGTACAAATAGCACATCTGCAGCCGTGATTTATGATTTATACGCTTGTTTCAGCCCGTTCCTCATCCCGCCTCTCTCGCAAGCCATTTCTTTTTATCGCGACCGTATTCCTTCCTTTTTTTCTTCCTCCCCACATTTTATCCCGCGGCATTAACGCTCATTAAAACTCATTATCTCCAATATACAAATTCCGCTTGGTTAATCTACAGGAGCGATCGGTAATCGCGATTAAATTCGCTATCAAAATTAATCGGGCAGCGGCGTCTAACATAATTACACTTTTACCTAAACCAGCCATAAATCCCCGGGTAATCGTATTATTTATTTTTCAATGTTAATTAGTACACGCGGGTATTGAAAAAAAGGCAGCCACGGCTATTTAAAAGGCATAAATTGAGCATCGAAAAGCATTTAATTCGCAGATAAAGCGTAGCTGCGTTGCCTCCTTGCTATAAACACGCGCATTACCATTTACACTAAATAAGCTGCATCTCCCCGCGCGCAGCGAGCGAGCCTCGGGACTATATACGCTACCTGTATTAACCGAAACGTGTTAAGCGGCAAAACATTGTGGGAATACTTGGCGGCGATAATTTCGCGCTAAAACATCGGAATCGCGCTTGCGCAACATTTTTCCGAGTATATAACCCGCAGCCGACCGTTAGCAGGATGATTCTCCAAAAGCCCGAGGAATTATATACGTGATGCAGCGACGGTGACGAGATGGAAGAGGGCTGTAAAAGACAGCGAATCTCGATATATATATCGCAGCTGCGCTCGTTGCCGAGATATACTTAGAAACGAAGCTGCACGTGAGAGCCGTCGTTTGCCGCAATCACAGCGCACGTACTGGTGTCACCGATCATCCGCGCATATATGGCCAAGCGCACGGCGACGCCGAGCTATGATTTGCGGTAATAAGAGCAATTTTCATCGACATTTTCTTGGATTATCTTTTTCCTCGACGAGCAAAATCATTGCCGCTCTTTACAACCCCCCGCTCGCGCAGGTATCCCCCCCCCCTCTCTTATGGTCTCTCTTCCTCGTTTCTATACGAGCAGCTGGGATAAGCCGGCGAGCGCGAAAATCGGTTTCGCAACGCCGATCTCCAGCTCGTTCGGCCTTTTTTTTCCGCGATGAATTTAATTAATCTTTTTGTTCTCGGCTTATGCAACGCTGCCTAATTGACCTTAGCTCGCGATGTCTCTGCTCTCCGTCGACGTAAAAATCCCTCGATTTATGCATATTTTTTGCGTATATATACACACACACACACACACACACACACACATACACATATGAAAGTGGCAGCATGATGCGCTTTGCGAGCGTGTTGGCGTTATCGGTACCGATACACCTCCATCAATTAAATACATGTCTGCAGCGAAGCGCGCGTATTACATCCAGCTCTAATAGAGGCCCGCGCCGGTAAAATACTTTTCGTGAAAGCAGCCGAACATTATCATAGTTATAAACCCATTACCAGTCGATTAATTCTCGGCTGCGCGCTCGCGCCGAGCTGACACGTATATCGATATATGCCAGCTCGCTGGCGCGCGCTCGAGGCGTGAAATTCAAAAATTAAGAGAGGCTAAAATCGAGAGGGAGCGACATCATCCGAGAGACATAAATAAAGTGAGCGGCGCGCGAGCGAGCCGTCAATCGCTCGAAAAATTCCCCCGACTATACATGTATGTATATAGTTTCGCAAGCGGCTCGGGCGACACTCGGCACCGTGAGCTCGACACGTTAATGAAACGACAATGAAAGCGTGAATATTGCGCGGCGCGAGAGCGATCATTAAGAGTTATTCCGTTGAATATGAGCAAAAGAGAGGCAGGGCTGTAGCTTAGTGTTATGTGAGCGATCGGAAAAGAGCCGATGCGCGCACGCCTTCGGCGGTTAATAATCGAAGGATGAGCTATCGACAATAGTAAACAAAGTTGGCTTTAAACAGTCGGATTGGCTGGACGCGTTACGTGTATAAGATATCTTTGAGGAGGCGCTGCGACGCGCTGTCTGCAAAACTTTCGTTTATTTCAAAATGCCGTGTGTGGCTCGTAAACGAGGTGCCTTGTGGACGTTAATTTTACATTGAGGAGAGCGTGCCGATACGTTTTACCGACTTTTTTATTGCTGAGGTAAGGCTGGAGAACGGCTTTTTTTATTAGGTTTCAGTGATGGGAAAACGAATTAAGAAATGCCGATTTATCGCTAATTTTTCGCGACTCAACAGGTCCATATTAGACGCAAAAACCAAATCCATGTTATTGCAAAAGCCCAATAGGAAAATTCAAAGCAATACCTAATAGGCTTTTAAAAATTGTTTCCTCCACGATAACCGCCGACTATTTTTTCAGATCCATATCAGCTTGAAACGAAGCGCGCAGCGGGGACTTTTTTATAATGGAGAGCACCGAACGAATCGACCGCTAGGTGCGCAACAGCGCGCGCATGAATTATGCAGCGAGATTTTAGCACTTGGCTCGCGCGCGCAGTCATACCTTTTTCTCTCTCTCTCCCTCTGTTTCTTCATCTCCGTTCAATATGCATGTAAATTCGTTAGCGTGATTTCACGAGTGATTGATTTCGATTATTAAGTCAAGATTTTTCAAGCAGCGAGTCATAAGCCGAGGAATCGTAAAGCTCATTTACGATATTATAATTCTGCGTCGGCAGTTGTGCGCTGTGGGACAAAAAAAAATACAGGTACTTGGTCGCGCGAGCGCGAAAATGAATCGGTAGTCACGAGCCAGACGGCTCGCGTGTGCCATTTTATTAGTCTCGCTTACTTTAATTATTCCACATGCTCGTTTAGGCTAGAAAAAAATGAGTTTATAAGAAAAACCGAAAGCCGTGGATGAAAAGTGAAAGAAAGGCGGAGGAGGAGAGGAGGGAGGTGTAGAGCCGCTTGAACAGGTGAGAGAATTGAGGATATCTCGGCGCGATATTCCAGAGAGCTCGGCCGTGTGTTTCGTAAACGATGAGTGTGTCGCAAAGGTCGAGTATCAATAACTCATCCACAAACAACATCTACCCGTCTAGCTCATTAAGAAGTAACAGAACGAGTCATTATTGCCACGTCATTTGATTCTAGACGCTCTCCTCTCTCACTGTGTATGTGTACTTGCCTATATGTATATGCAGCCGCAATTCACCTTCGTCAAGCGCTCCGCGCGCATTTCGATTTCAAGAGGAGGAAAAAAGAGCATCGGGACGATGATGGCACCGCGAGAAAAATCGGATTCGCGGTACTCACACTGGCTCTTTTATTTACAAAAGAAGCATCGCTCGCTGCCGGGGCGCGATGCGGGGAGGGGGAAGCGCGCATGCGCGTCTAGCGTCCGCTGATGGGTAATTTGTTAGTTTAGCGAGAGAGGGAGAGAGCGCTTGAATTTATATTAAGACTTTGATGCGGCGGTACTTGATTAAGAGCGATTTGTTATGCCGAGCGAGCAGGAGAGAGAGAGAGAGACGGGAAGAGAGCGCGAAATGATTCGCCGGCGCGCGCATTTTGAACGATGAAACGGGCTTAATTGAAGGCGCCGCGGGAATTCAGCAACGTTTCCGATTGTTTATGCGCGCGAGATTGCCGGGGAGATGGATGGCGAGCCGAGCGCCTCTGCAAATGAACGAGGCCACTTAACGATTGTCCCGAACAAATCTCTACCAGTCATTTCTCTCGCTCTCTGGCTCTAGAGCCCATAAGCTAAGCTGTATGTGCACTCGTGTAAACGCGCATGTAGGATGCGAGCCGTCTAGGGGGCAGGCTTACATAGGTACACGAGTTGGAAAAGCAAATTACGACTATTCCAAAGTCATATTTTAGAGGGATATTTATAGGCGCTGCTCTCGAACAAATGGATATTGATGATGGAAAGTGTCCGCTCTTTCTCAAATAGAGCAGCGCGTTTAGTGGTAATGTTTAGCTAACCTTTTTCACGATGCGCGTGGAATCGATTAATTACATCATCGGACGTTAATACTTCATTAGTCAAATTAAAAGGCTCGAAAGCATTGCGATGTGTAAAAGAAAAAATCTCGTCCGATCGCAGTCAATAGGTCCGAAAAAAGCTTTAGAATTTCGAAAGACGGCTTTAAGCCTTTATTTTGAAAGGGATATCCCTTTGTGTGCACTGCTCTCGAAAGCGACGCGCCGGCGTCATAAAATAAAAGCAGCTAGAAATCTTCAGGAATGCCAGCGAGCCAGGCGCGAAAGAAAAGAATCGTCGAAAAAAGGGAGAGCACGAGAGAGAGAGAGCACTATGAGGCACTTTAAAAAAAGCGCGTCAGCCTCGTGTGGAGCCATTCCAAGAAAATGGTAAGAGTCCGGCCCGCGCGCGCGCGCGCGCGAATGAATCAGAGCTGAGCCCGAGATAAAATTGCATTATGCGCGAGCAGCCTTGGCTCTCTCGCGATAAAAATGAAACGAGCGCGCATTAACTTAATTTTATATTTATCCCCCTGCGCGAGAGCGAGATTCCATATAGCCTCGCGGGCGGTTGTTGCTCGAGAGCAGCCAATGCGGATCCACCGCCGCCGGTTTGAGGATTTAGAACTCATAAAAATGAGGGCCCCCGAGAGTAAAGCTATAGCGGCAGTCGTACAATCAGCATTCCTTTCTTCGGCTCTGCTGTGTCCACACGCCGAGTGTAAACGTATATATACTCGTTTCTCCTGCGCTCTAGCACCGAACTCCCGCTTACATAAAGTACGTTAATTACACCTGCCCCGAGTTCTTAAAAACGTATGCGACTACTGTATCGCAAAATTCTCCCTACGGAACTGCTAGAGCAGCTCGTGTAGCTTCCGTAGCTCGAGAGCTTGAGAAAGCGCGCTTATACGAGCGATGCGCGCTATTAAAACGAATGACACTGTACATTCCGCGCTCTCAAAGCGAGAGAGAGAGAAGAAAGAGCGAAGGCCGCGAAATTGAGCTTAGAATGGGAGCGAGTGATTGCTCCAATTATAGGGTTGCGCGCACCGCTCCGGGCTTTTTTCTCGCTCGGGCATAGATTTTCGATTCGATTCCGAGCCACAATTTGCCGCTAAGCCTTAATCACCGAATTTAATCTGCTTTTCACGGCCCAAGCGGGAATTCAATTATTGATGAAAAACGTAGAGTAATCCTCGGGACGCCGCAGCTGGATGATTAAATGTAGAGCTTGTGATTGTTGCTCAAAGTTTGTTTCTTAACGCGAGCTGGTTACTTCAAGATCACACTAAGAGCAATTAAGTTTCGGTTTCCGTTAATGTCTTTTTACGCTGGGGAGGGGGATTGGATAGACGAGCAGTTCCGAATGAATGATGAGTTTAAATCATAATTAATAAAAAACGGTCATAATAACGATATGGAACCGGCGTTTAGTCCGCTCTGTAATTTATGTATAACGAAACACCGAACGAAAAGCGGGAAAAAAACGCGCCACCTGAGTGTATCGTTAGAAAGTAGCTTGTGCCAAATTGTTATAAATTAGTTTTAAATAGTACTCTGGGTAAATTGAAACGAGCCGAGACAATCGAAAAAATTATGTGAGCTCCTTAAAGTTGTGAAATTGATTTATTTTAACGGTTAGCTCGCTTTTTCTGAGATGTAATGCCGGTTTCTTAAGTAAATTGTTCGAAAATAAATGAGTATACACACAGACAAAGCTAAAAATTCTAAAATTTTACAAACAACTCTGACGCTGTTTTCTCTCTCTTTATATAATACCGTAACGAAGCATGCATAAACATTACCTGAATTTCTTTTATCACTCAATAGTATATAAGATTACTCATGTTCCACAATCGAGTGAATCTTTTCTGCAGTACGCTTCTTTCACCTTGCGCAATCCCACAGCTTTTATACGCGTTAAAAGAGAAGGAAAAAATGTACCTCATCTAAAAGCAATTAAAAGCCTGAAAAGAAACGCGCGTCTCCTTTTTTACCTCGGCGTCGCACACGAAGGGAAAGGAAAGCTCTTCATTTTTCATATTTCAATTTACAAAATAATTAATGTACTAAAAATTTCACAAACGCGCTGCTCACACGTAGACTCGATCCTCACCGGATCGAACAAAAAAAGAAAAAAAAAAGGATCGAAAAAAAAGGCAGTAGAAGAAGAAGGGAGAAGCGCGCTAAGAAAATCCTTTAGCCGCGTTGAAGAAGCCGCTCTCGGGGCCCGTAATGAATAGACTCGTCGTAATGGTGCTGAGAGCAGCGCGCAGAACGGATCGATTTTTATTCGACAGCTCATTAATTTTAATTCCGAGGAAAGTATATCAGCAGCGCTGTCGATTAAGCCTCGGCGCGCGCGAGCATAATGGAAACTTTACATACATAATCTAATTGCCGCTCGCCGACCTTTTCTTTTCCTCGCCTCTTTTTTTTTACCTGCTGCCGCTGCTGTGCTCGTTGCGGGAGCTGAGCAAGGGCCGAAGGTGAGCGCACAGGTATATACATACATACACAGAGAGAGGAGAGGGAAAGAGAAGAGCAGGTCGGTCTCGTGCAATCAGTTGCTCGTCAGCCTAGTCAAAGACTCCTCGACACAAGCTTAATTGCAGAGTTCTTAGCGCGAGTTGAGAGAGCTAACCGCCTTCTTTGCTCGCTTGCCTTGAAGGTCCTGCGGAAAAGATGGGACGTTTTTTCCTGTATTTGCGCAGCTCCCAGAGTGACATATTAATTTTTTACGAGCTCAAGCTTGCGTCGTTTTATTCGCCTGGCTTTATTGTTGAGCTGCATTTTAATTGCTAATTGAGCGAGGAAGGAAATATGAAGATGAGAGACGTGTTAATAGTGCGATTTATTATCGGCTTTGTTTATCAAGTTGCTGATATTATTGCAAGGAAATTAAAGCTTTTTGGTTTTACTAAAGTTTCTACTAGCTTTAGGAGATGTTTTTCTTAAACTTCAAGATTTTCAAAGATTTAATCGTAAAGTTTATTCTCAAAGAGGTTAAAACGTATATGAAGAAACTGTTGAAATCGGATTTAATTTAATTTGAAATTTATGTTAAGTAAACAGCGATAAGACTCTCTTCGATCACTCGACATATTCACTTGGGTATATAAAAAGACTTGTTGACAAGATTTATACTGAAATACGAAAATGGAAGCGCGCAGCATAATGTAAAAAGTTTTTTGGACCGAGCTACTTTTTAGCTAAGAAATTCGCTCCTTTTTCCAAGAGTCACGAGGTGCTAAGTGTGGGGCAACTTTTATGCCTGAATACAAATTGTCGGTTAATGAGTTTCATCATGTTCAATCGCTAATTCACCAGTCGCTTATCAGCTATTTATATAAATTAAGACCTGTTTAGAAATTTATATGAAGTAGATAAACGCTCGATTTATGAATCTCTTAAATTTTTTAAAAAATACCAGCCAAGCGTTATCCTTTGCGCGCCTTTATAGAATATTTTATTTGCTTCTGGCATTTACGATGTGTCAGCATAACTGTATTTCATGATAACAATTTCTATGAATACATCCTCGACAAAAAAAAAAGTATCGTCACCTGTGATTAAATTCTCCTAAAATTAAATAATCAGAATAAAATTCCTATTGAATCCAATATTGTAGCACTTTTAAAAGAATTTACGAAAAATTTATAAAATTTCAGCGCGCGTTTCAGAATTTTGTATTTTATAAATATTAAACGCGCTATGCTTTTAGCCTAAAACTAAACAGTAATATCATAAACAAACTACTAAGCTCAATTCCGGTTTCTTTTACATTAGTAACATTTTAATCCACACCGTGGCAGGATGGAATCGATGAAATTGCCAGTGGAAAAATAAATCTTAAACATTTCTTTTTACGATGATTCGATGCAGATAATACATCAATTCCCAAGAGCTTATAATAAAGATGCACATTTTTTCTCTACATTCACCAGCTTGATCTCTTTATCAGCTAATAAGTTATGAAAAAAAATATATATATCTTTTCGAAAGAGATTGGCGGATCCTACAATTCACCGAAACCTGCTACACACATCCGCGCGCATACATCTTTCTTCGATTAGTATAATTAATTCTGATTTGCCATTATCTAGCTAACGAAAAAACTTATTTTTACAGCGTATAATGAGGTGGGGACGTTTTTTACGCAATAATGAAACAGATTTTAAAAATGCTTTCTAATCCATAACGCGCGATGCGTTAAGGAGGAAAAAATCAAATTAGCTTTTACGACCATAACTCGATAAATTATTGTGAGAGAAAAAAAATTTGGATCCTCCGTGAACGCCCCTCAAAAATTAAATATCGCTCCGAGCGAAATTTCTACTCTGAATCTTTATCCCGAGATAATTGCAGCTACCGGGACTGCACGACTTTTTTTTACGTCTTTCTCTTTTGTGAAATAACAAAGGGAGCCTTGGCTGATCTGTATCTTTGATGCGATCGATACAAAAAATTTATACTTTTAATAGTTAGATTTTTTCGGTGTTTTAAATGCTTTGCGAGCACTCTTCGGTGGAGTTTTTATTATCGAAAACCACTTTTGGTGCTGATAAAAGAATCGAAACAAAAAGAATTAAATGGCTATAAAAAGTTATTTAACAATACAAATTTTGAACCAAAATATAACAACACATTGCTTTTAAAAGAGATTAAAAACCACTTTGAAGAAGAGACACTTGGTGTTCTCGACGCTCCAAGAGTACATTAAAGAAAACTACGCTTCGGTCGATCTGACGTCAAAGCCGGCTGTTTGTTTAGTCCAATAACCCAGGTAAAGAAAAATATTTACCAGAAACGCACGAATAAAGCCTCATCTCCATAAATCGAGGCGAGACAGATCAGAACACCCACAGTCAGCGGACGCGTAGATCGTTACCACGGCAATTTGTTTCTAACGTCCGCTCTCAGCCGGCAACATTCAATTTTATCAATATAAAAAGTCCCCCGACTAATCAGCGAGCAGCCGAGCCCTGTAAACGAGCTCTCTCTCCATGGTGACGAGATAAAAAAAGGAGAAGCTGAAAAAGAGACGGCGAGCAGAAGGAAGGAAAAAAAAGGGAAGGAAGAAGAGGTGGAATCTCTTCCGAGATGAAATTAATACCGAGATACTAAGATACAGTAAAACTTTTGTCCGTCGCTGGACCTCCGCGGGTCTCTCGCGCCTTTATGGGCGAGCGCGCGCGCGAGCCGGCCACGGGCCCCCGGTGGTATCAAGTACATAAAAAGACTTTCTTTAAGCAACGCGCGCGCGACTCGATTCTTTTTAACGCGTTCGCGCCCGAAGACGGCTGTGTGCGTGAGCGCGAACGGCCGCTAGGTCATTCCTCCAAGTCAGCTCTGCTTTTTTCCTCCCATTTAAATTATTAATGATTGGGTCCCACAAGGAGCGGGCCCCTGCGTCGTCATGTAAAAGTGACCCTCGCTCCAGCGCGCCTATATATATATACACCTCTCTCGAGGTGTTAACTCGAGAGAGCGTCTGTCTCGCCTATTTTTTTTACTCCTCTCTCTCTCTCGAACAGCCAGAGGGAGATGCGAGATACACGCGCCCGTGTGTGTGTCTGTCGACGCTGGCTGTATGGCTTTTGTTTCCCACCGGGGCTCGATCGGTTTTTCGAGGCATAAAGAGCTGCTCTGTACTCGCGCGAGACTATTTCGGGGGACTTTCGAAATATCTCAAGCGCGGACGCGTGATCCTTGTACCTCGATATTTCATTCCTCAAGCCGACTCTGCCTTATAACAAGACACACCAGCGACGAGAGCAGCGCTTCAATACGCGGCTCTGCGTGTCTGTTGATTCGATTCGATTATTTGTGCCCTCGCGCGCGCGAGCCCGTCGCTGTGTATGTATACACATTGATGTTGCACTTTCGGGACGGACTGTTGTAGCTATGAGCTGGGCGGTGATCATAACGTTACTCGCGCGCGCACCGCAAGCTGGAATGCTCCGAGAGCTGCCTCGACATTTTTATCAGTTTCTCAATGAACCTTCTTTTTTTTCGACAGCCCGCCTTTCAGACACGACACGCGCTCGCTTTTTTCTCCTTATTCGCCGCCGCTTGTCCATTAACACGTGTACACAATAAATACGAACGTTATTGTCATGGCTTCGTGATTGATCGAAGCCTCGTGTACTTGTTCATATTTTTTTCGGAGATATTTTGAAAATTGATTTTCGGATCTTTTACAAGGATTTGTCAGCGGTTTTGCTCGGCTTTTGTCCGACTGACGCTTTTTGATTTGATTAAATGTTACGGTATTTTTTTCTTTCCTTCGCTTCGAGTGGGTTAAAAATAAATAAGAGCTTTATAGACGGTTCAAGATAAAATTCTTTTGATCGCATAAAAAATAGAAATATGTTGCGTCATTTATTTGGCTCGCGTTTATCTTTTGAGTTTTCGAATGGTTTTGAGATAAGTTGAATTTATGTTTTTGTTTTCCAAGTGTTCCGGTATTTGTATCTTTTAATTTTTACAAAAAGTAAGGATTGAATTTTATTTATATTTTAACAAAATCTGGTATTTAAATACTCGCATTTTTAAGACAACTGAATCGTATCCTAAATAAGAACCAATAAATCTTTATCCTAAAGAATGTGTCATATTTTAATTATGTATACAGACACATCCTTTTCTTTTTTTAAAAGGAATGTTATGTCTGCCTTTAGTCCGTCTACAGTGAAGTAGTAAACAATCACAGTACTTAATCAAAAACAGCTCGTTCCAACTCTTACTTCCAGATGTTAATTTTGTATTTTCAAAAGCAAATTTCGCAGCGCTTTGCAATAGTTTTGAAAAAAACAAAAATTTAAATGAACCGCGCATCAATCCTACAAATCCATCATCTAATTTGCAAGCGAAATTCTTTCCTAAAAATCTCGTCCGCGCATTAAGCCGACTTTCCAATAATACTCTATAATTCCATAATTAATGCGACTAATGGCGAAACAAGTCCGAAGTCGAAAAAATTCATTAAAGCATCGAGGAACGCGCCTAAACGAGCGCAAAATGGTTTTGAAACTTGCCGCGAAGCAAAACACGACCTGCTCTATCCTTTCTCAAAGCAGAAGCGACTCTTGATGAAGTTCAAGCCGAGCGCGTTCAACTCGATGAAGACTATCATCAAAAAAAAGCAAAAAAAAATTAACAACTGCTCGCGGACGGCGAAGGAAGATTACGGAATATTTGTCATCTGCTGTCATCTCGAAAAATGGCTGCTCTCGGGATCGCGCGCGAGAAAGCCGAGGGACAGGTGAGGCATATAGGCGAGTGTCGATGAGAAAAAAAGCTGCCTCGCCGAGCACTCAATACAGGCTGCAGGCACACTCGAGAGAGAGGGCTAAGCACGGCGCGAGCTCGCGCGTTATAATATACTCCGGGGAGCGGGCAAAAAAGCGGCGCGTGAACCGTTTTAAAAATATTTCCATGATTCACCGAGGAGAGCATTTTTCATAAAACTGGGCCACAATGCCGGCCCGAAGTAGAATGAATACATGTACTTGGGAAGGGAATCGAGTTCATATTAGGCCCATCTGCCCTGTATACATACTCGGATGCGCTTCTGCATGAGCGAGTCTAGAGCGAGGGTAGAAGGAGCCTCGCATATAAGAATAGGGGAGAGAGAGGAGAAGAAACGAAGTCGGCTTGATAGTATATCCGGATTACGTACGGCCAATTGATCATGAATATACAAAGCTTGTGACGCGCCTTTCGTGTTTGTGCCGAGCGCGCGCGCACTGGCTCTAGCAGAAGCGGATATATCTCTAGGAGCTCTCGGCCGTCGCGCCACAAAGCCATTCTGCAGTCTGATTTAGATATTGATCAAAGCTTAGAAAAGCGAAGGCTGCAGTGTTACGATTTATCTTACGGTCTTACTAATTTAATGGCCGCGGCGGCGGCGGCGGCGGCGCTGGCTCTTTAACCCAGGGACGGATTTAAGATTTTGCGCGCACGCGAGCTCGTGAATGCGTCTTGATTCAATCGACCTCTCGCTGCACACGAGAGCGCGCGCGCAAGCGGCTATCTCTCTTCTCTTTGCCCCCTCCGCTCGCCCGAGCGAGCGCACAAGCGCTGATTTATAATTTGCTCGCGCTATGAAATATAACCGAGCTTGAGTCAATGGACGTGCTACACATTGCTCGGAAATTATTCTCCGAGCTACTCGAGAGTGCTGCTGCTCTGCGAACCTCTGTATGTGTTGGTTGTCGATTAAATTGTTGCCTTTCCAAGCTGAGGCTTGTTTCCCTGGATTGCGGAATTGTTGCGCGGCTATGACTTGAAGTCTTCTCGGTATACAGTGTCGGCTGACTCATTTATTTAGGCTCCGACGTTCGAGTGTGGTTTAATTAGTGCGATTATGGATTAATTAATATAAATGGACGAGGCTGGCATTGCGGGGACTGGGAGAGTGTTTGTTCATTGCGATAAAATAACGTGTTACGTGGAGTATTCGTTAGATCCTATTTTACGTATAGAGCGAAGTTTAAATTGAATCTTATACGTGCTCTGTGTTATACACAATTTTATGTAATAAAATTAACTCAAACAAAAAATAGCGATGGCGTTTATCTGACGATATAATCGTGCTATATACTGATCAATGTAACCCTGGCATTTTCGTCAGTCACAGTTGGTGCGTAAAATGCTGCATTATGCCAGTACATAAAAAAATACATGGCCATATTTGAATACATTTTATATCATCAATTTTATTTTTATTTTCTTAATCGGTTGTGACAATTTTTAACACAGTAGCTTGCTGGAATGATCCGCTAATGATTTAATTGACACACTTTATAACAAGATTTCGCCAAAATATAAATATCTTTATCAAAAAGAAGAAATGTAGTTCAGATTAAAATACTTGAAAGATACCTTATTATACTTTTTAGAGGACACAAACATATTATATAATAAACTTTTAAAATTAATGATCCAATATTTCGAACGTTCGATGAGTCGTTAAAATATGCATCTAGTTTCTATGAATAACAACTTTCTAAATATGTATGAATATTTAAGAAAAAACTGTCTTAAATATATTCAGCTCAAGTTAGAGACTAGTTAATATCGAAAATTCGCAACATTCGTCTAGGTCGGTATTTAAGTATCCTGCCAAAAAATTCTCTTCTCATCTAGCACAGTTCATCAATTGAATAGGAAAATATATATTAATTTTTGCAATTCAGCCCTTACACTCTTTTTAAATAAATTGAATTTAAACCCCTATTCAATCAACTTCCACAGGCAATACGATTAACAGTAAAGGCAATCCCATAACCCATCTTCTCATCACTACACGGAGAGAAGATTTTAGGAAATTCTACAAATAATTTGAAGAAATATTACAATACTGCCCGGTAAACCGACCACAGACTGTTAATGTAGCAATG
>JAPYZB010001528.1:1369-15581 GCA_030522745.1 Eupelmus kiefferi | reverse complement strand
GAGGTAAAACTTTTCCCTCCCGCTGCATAGAAAAATTCAACTTTCCGTTCGTTTCTGATGCACGAAAAAGGGCCTTTTTCATGCATGTGTTATAAAAAAAGATTTTGTTGAACGGAAAAATTATAAAGAATGTAATTAAGAGTTAAAGTTGATTTTCACAAATAAACGAGAAAAGAGAAAAGTTGATTTTGTTTTAAGAAAAGTTTTTATTTTATTTTGCGAAAACCAAAACGTAAAAACCCACGACGCTCTCCGCGGTCCAGAGAGCTGGAGAAAAAGCTGAATAAAGCTGGACGTCGAGGAGTCGCAGAAAAAGGCAGGTTGGAGACACACAAAGGAAAGAAAGCGAGTCACCACCTCACAACTTTTAAAAAGTAGTTGAAATATTTCAAATTCAATTTAATTATTAATGAAAAAAACATTTTTTTTATTTTCAGGTTCTAATAGGTATATTCCCCCTTAATATAATAGTAAGTGCAGAATTATTATAATTTTTAACTACGGCATGATATTAGTAAAATATTGGTTTTAAGTAAAAAATATCGGTGAGTTCTGGTTACAAACCCAGGAAGACTTTTACCAGAGCAGTTAAGCATAATTAGTATCAGATTCCCAATTTCTGTTTAAAGAGTTTTCAATCGAATTATACGAGCATTAGTGAAGCATTATTTGCATTTTCAAGCGTAATTAGTTCATCGGTTTATGATTGCATATATATAAGACCATCATAAAATATTAGTTTTTATGTAACCCTAAAGAGATATTTTTCTGTTTGCTCAACTGTTGAAGAATAAAGTTAATTGAGCAAAAACTGTATGTACTGTTATCAAATGCACATTCATTTATTGCTCTCAATAAATTTAAAGAAATAAATATATCGACGGCTCCTATCCATAAGGACACACATCAGAAATGCACGGAAGAAAGACGTATCATTTTCAGTCATTTTTGCAAAGACGTATGTCGGAGCGATACTCAAGAAATACGCATCTTCAAAAGTCATTTGTAGATACGTCATTCTTAAGTATCGCTCCGACGTACGTCCTTTCAAAAATAACTGAAAATGATACGTCTTTCTTCCGTGCACTTCTGATGTAAGTCCTTATGAATAGGAGCCGTCGATATATCGACACGCGTTACGAAGAAAAGCCAAATTGCCAGCTCAAGTACAAGAGTATCAATATTTGCTACGAAGTAAGTAGTACCATTTGTTACGAAGATAAACTAAATTGAGCACTTGCCACGAAGAGTATCTCGATTCAGAGGCTGGCCACAAAGAGAATGGATTCTCTTCATGTCAAGCCTCTGAATGAAGATACTCTTCATGGCAAAAGTCTAACTTTAACTCAACCTTCTTCGTAGCAGTTTGAATCTGGCTTTTATTCGTAGCGCGCATCGATATAATTTTTACAATTATTAATCAATCTTTAAAGCTCGTCTCATCTAAAAATACTGATAATATTTTGCTAATAGAACATTTATACTTATTCCATTAAACCATCAGATAGAATATCGAAAAATAATTATTACCAAAGAATTTAAATTTTACTGTACCTATGACGTCTCAATGGCTTAGTACATCTGTATAGTAATACATTCGTAGCATATTCTCACGTTTTAAATAGTATTATTTTCGTTAAAAAATATTAAATTAATAAAAGAAAAAAATACGTGATTATTATTTTCGATATTCTATCTGATGGATCTAATAGAATTAGATAGTCCCAATTAAAAATTAAAACATTATTATTTGTTTTCAAATTTTGTAATTAAATAATATTTTTTAATAGAATAATAGAATCACTTACCTTAAAAGTTTCACAATATTTCGATTTATTGGTAATGTGCAGATGAAAGAAAAGTACGAATTGAGTTGTGAGACTGAAGTTTGCGAAAACGAGTATTACCTCTCTAGCTGCTCCTGGGAAAGTAATAAAAAAACGATGCTAACTGCCAAATATATGAGAAAGTGTTGAAAAAGTAAAATCATTTAGTTAAATAAAAATGTACAACATTACATCTCGTTTATCATCAATACAAAGGCAGAGCAAGATAACCGCAAGTTAACACAGGAAGACTTTCACCAGGGCAGCTAAGCACAATTAGTATCAGATTCCCAATTTCTGTTTAAAGAGTTTTCAATTGAATAAAAAATCTTATCCGCAAGATTTTTTTTACAAATATTCATTTCTGTAGTAGATTTGTATATACACTTATAATAGATTACTTTTTTAATAAAAGAAATAAAGCTGTTAAAAAAATATAATTTTATTATATAATACAATTTCGTATTTTTAAATAATCTGTATTGCCTAGTAAATATGTATTCAATGATAATTGAACTAATTTTAATTTGACTGAAGATATTGGTAACTCCTTATGCTGCGAAGTTAATCGATCATACGAACATTAGTGAAGCATTATTTGATTTTCAAGCATAATTAATTCATCGGTTTGCATTTATAAAATATAAAATATTATAAAATATTTAATAAATAAAATCATAAAATATTTTTAAGTTTTTGTGTAACCCTAAAGAGATATTTTTCTGTATGCTCAACTGTTGAAGGATAAAATTACATAATTGAGCAAAAACTGTACTGTTATCAAATGCACATTCATTTATTGCTCTCAATAAATTTAAAAGACGTATCATTTTCAGTCATTTTTGAAAAGACGTACGTCGGAGCGATACTTAATAAAGACGTATCTAAAAATACTTTTGAAGATTTTGGAGCGATACTTAATTCAAAAATGACTGAGAATGATACATCTTTCTTCCGTGCATTTCTGATGTACACTCTACCACAATTCTATCTGCCCGAATGTTCATTTGAATTTTTGAGATAAGGTTAGTTTCGACTTGTTTGGCCATAAGAAAGAGTGAGACAGTAGAATTTTGGTAGAGTGTACATACGTCCTTATGGATAGGAGCCGTCGATATATCGACACGCGTTACGAAGAAAAGCCAAATTGCCAGCTCAAGTACAAGAGTCTCAATATTTGTTACGAAGTAAGTAGTAAGTTATACCATTTGTTACGAAAATAAACTCAATTGAGCACTTACCACGAAGAGTATCTCGATTCAGAGGCTAGTCACAAAGAGAATGGATTCGCTTCATGCTAAGACTCTGGATGGAAATACTCTTCGTTACAAACCTGGAAGTATGATTTCTCTTCGTGGCAAGGCTCTGAATAAAGATACTCTTCGTGGCAAAAGTCTAACCTAGATATTCTTCGTGGCATTCAATGAATCTTAACCTTCTTCATTTTGAATCTGGCTTTTCTTTGTAACGTGCGTCGATATAACGTTTATAAATTTAGATATAAAATAAAAAAATATAAATTAGAAAACTGCAGCAAATTATTGCAAACGCCCGTTGATGAGATCCGAAAGTCAATTAAAAATTCAAATATTGTGCTGAAATTTATCAGAAGGAAAGAGCTGAAATTTAGGTCGACGAGACATCGTATCCGAGGAAGTAAACTTGGCGGTATACTCAAAAATTCCAAAAATAATTGTCATTGTCTGTAGGCGATGTCCAGGTGTTCAGGGTAAACTCCAGGTCGATGAGAAATCGTGTCCGAGGAAGTGCATTTGTTGGTATACTCGAAAACTCAAAAATAGTTATCACTATTTCAGGGTGACACCCGCGTTGACGAGAAATCGCCTCCGAGAAATTTTAGTTATCAATTAAAAGTTTAATTAATAACTAACAGTTAATTATAAATTAATTAAAATTAGTTATCTATTAAACGAAAGTTTCATTAAAAACTATATCATTAGTTATTTAGTTATCAATGGGTAATTTGTCATTTTCAGAACCCTAATATAGACAGGCGAGTGCCTAAATATGTATGGTAATGTAACTAGATTTTTTTAAGCTTTATCAAAAGTCACTTTTTTTAAAAATTAATAAAGTAAATCTAAATCTTAAAAATTTCAATATTTAATTGTTTTTTTCTGGCTTTATTAAAATAATTTTTTAATATAAGAAAAAACACTACAAAAATGTATGTCAAAACAATTTTAATAAATATATCGGGCACTTTAAGATGTTTTTTTTTAATTCTCCTACATTTCTTTCCCAAAATATGGCTGTTTTCTTGCACTTTGTTTTTTTTTCACAGCGTTATCGAACTTTTGAGCAGTACTGTATTTTTGTTTCTGTAAATCTGAAAACTTCAATAAAACTTGAAGCGAAACTGTTTTTTATTAAAAGAAATATTTTAAATTAAATAAGAAACTAAATATTTTATTCATATCAGCAATTTCACAATAAAAAAAGTCGAAAAAATCGTATGCTTTCTACTGGGCTAAAGCAACATCGCTAGAAATATCATGAACGAAACCTGATTACTTAATAAAGCTGATTATTTATTCCGTTTTTCAATGATCATGGGTCATGACTTCAAGTTTGATACATGTCCGGCGATAAATGTGAATCCCACTATATTTATCGGTAGAGAGTGATAAGTTGTATTTAAGTAAAGAGCTCGATGCGAAGTAGACAGTGCTAAAAAAAACCAGAGTTATGAGTCGTATTTAAGTAAAAAGCTCGTCGCGAAGTAGACAGTGTTGAGAAAGCTGAGCAATGGGAATCGTGACTAAACATCGGTATGCTATTAGCACAATGAGACTATAACGTCTCCTTATCATATTATAGCTGAGCGAAGAAATAAGAATCTGTAAGGAGGGTAAGTTACAAGTTTCACTAAAGTACTGTTTATTTAATAAATAATTGTAATATTACAAGCAATTTTTACTTTTTAGAAATAAGTATGGCTCTTGATACAATTGCGTGATATTTCGACTTCGAAATCACTTGATAAGCCAGAATCTCAGCCAGAAGTCTCACGCTTTGTTTGATTACTTACTTTAGATAAGTTTACAGCCATCGCCAAAGAGTATTCATAAAGAATCTTGTGCGAAATTATTTTTCCTAAATAACGTCAATTTATTATATTACTGCATTGTAATAAAAGCTAAGAAAATTTTTAATAATACACCATGCAGACATTAAGTCATGTACTGTTTTTTTATACAGTATTTTATATACAATGGGCGGATAGAATTGTAAAAGCAGATTATACAGACTCGTATGAACGTACAATTATGGAGTCTATTGGTTATTCTTGGGATACAAGTGGTAATCATTGGCAAAAAGGTGAAGTGCTGAATCATGATACAGATGAAGTGAATAGCCTTTATAAAAAGGAAGAATCGATGAGCCATGACCTAAAGCAGATTGAATCGATTTATAAAAATAATCATGATAAATTATCTGATCTTGAGAAAGCGAAACATCAGCTTATTATTGCTGAGTTACAGTTAAATAAGGATAAAACAGAGCTACTTTATTGTGATGTCATAGAGAGAAAATACATTCTGAAACGTAGGAATTTACCACCTATTTCATTACTTTACATTGTGACGCTTCCTGATGGAGTATATCATCTCGATACTCTAGAAAGGGTGAATAGAGAAAACAGAGATGCATTAAATAAAAACATTGCTTCGCTAATAGATAAGATAAAAAGTATAAAAAGTAATATAACACAATTATTAATGGCAAAAGCTAAGATGTCGTCAAAGCCGTTCGTCTATACTCCAGAGATGGTTAAAAAGGCGAATACCGCTTTAAGAGCATCGAACGCATTGGTATTAAATCGATTTCCTGGCAAAATGCAGATAGCCGGTGCCGGGATTGGGGTACTTACTGCGCCTGAAAGTAGTACAGTCGCGATTAGTCGAGGAGCTGCGGCATTATTTCGTGTAGCAAAAGCAAGTCGATTAGGTCCAATAGCATGCGCTGTGGTGTTGGCTTTGGAGATGAGTGAGACCAATACACAGAATAACAAAATGCCTGGACTTGATGTACCCGCATTGTTCTCATATTCAGCTAATTTTATGTTGGGAAAAGATCAGGCACTACAGCCGGGAACGGAAACGGTTGATTTGCCGGTGCGTGGCTCACTGGTGATAAATAATGATCGTCTGGCGCTGAAACTGATGAAAACCGGTGACAACCTGCTAAAGTCGGTGCCAGTATTCCACGCAGTTCGGGATGAAGCCTCTGGATTAGACCATATCACGGTTCCAACTGTGGCTGGTACGCCATCTTACACAATTCTGATTAATCCGGCGCCAATTGGACCTGCAGCACCATCGAATACAGGGGATACGGCTCCAGTGCCTACAACACCTGTGCACACCGGTACAGTAGTTAAACCGGTGCAAAACATTGTCACAACAACATCACCTCTTAGTGATGTTCCAAATTTGCAAGATTTTATCTACTGGCAGCCAGATGCAAGCGGGACAGGCGTTGAGCCTGTCTATGTGATACTGAGTGATCGACGTGATTTGCCTGGAATTGTTACCGGGAAAGGTGAGACAGTTGGCGAAAAGTGGTTACACAACGCGGGTCAGGAAGTAGGCGCTCCTATCCCGAAACAGATCGCTGATAAATTACGCGGTCGAAAGTTTGCTAACTTTCGTGAATTCCGCAAAGCATTTTGGAAACTAGTAGCTGAAGATCCGGAATTAAGTAAGCAATTTGATGCGAGCAATATACAGAATATGGTAAATGGGAATTCTCCATTCACTATTTCTGAGGAACAGGTTTCTGGAAGAGGTAGATATGAGCTTCACCATGTAATACCTATTAATGGTCCTGATAAAGGACCTGTTTATGATGTAGATAATATTAGAGTTACAACGCCAAAACTGCACATAGAAATTCATTCGAAAAATGTAAAAGGTTCTAGAAATATAGGGAACTAGATTGTCTGGCAAGAACATAATTTCAGATTACACAGAGCTTAACATATATGTTTTTTTTTTTTTTTTTTTGTATTATAGCCTACCAAGTCTCTTATAGTATAATACAAACATTTTTAATAAGATATTACGTGTAATATAAAGATACACACATTAAATGTTATAAGCGTTTAAAAAAAATTTTATTTTGATATATCTTGCGCAACAAGAGATCGATAGTATATAAATAAGTCTCCTATCTACACGAATTTTTACTTTTAAAGCTGAAGATTTTATAAAAATACGATGTTTTTTGCAGTCTCTAGCTATTAGTGATAAATTGTTAGAATAAAAAACGCCCACTCATAAACCTTATTTTCAAATATTATGCTTGCACTTTTATTACGCTTCTTACTCTTTATTTAATGTGTTTTAAACAAGTTTTCGTTACTTATTCCTGCTCAAAAGAATCCATCGAATACCATTGAATTTCATTGATGGGTTACACGATGCTTTACATCGTAACTATACTTATTTACAGGGTTCAATGGGTTTTTTTTAAACAAGGTAATATTAATATATTGTATTTGAACATTTTCTTGAATATTTTTAATCATCATTATCGGTTAATAATTTACTAATTTAATAACTTGACAATTTATTTAACAACGAGTTTATAAAAACTTTATAATTATTATTTTAATTAAATATATTACGTTACAATGAATAGTAGTTATGTTTTTATGTTTATTTTTCCTTGTCACAGAAAATTTCCAAAAGTTATTACTATAATTATTATTAGTAAAAACAATGATTATATATTTTCTTCAACGAGCAAATAATAGCATATTGTTTAACTAGAGAGGAAAGTTGTTAAATACCGTACTTTTTTAAACAAGAGCTTGCAGAGGCCCTTTTTTGTGCACAGAAAAGCGATGGAAAATCTTGGGTTGTACAGTGTCAATAAAAATTAACAATGTTTTTTAATATTTTAGCTTTATTTTTTTTAATTTTCAAAATTTTTTAATGTTTTTAAAATTTTCGTTTTATTTTTTTCACAAAAAAAATTTAAAAATTTTCAAATTAAAAAAAAAAATTTTTTTCAAACTTTTCGAATTTACAAAAAAAAAGTTTTATCCAAAATAATTTGAAAAAATTATTAAATTTTTAATGCAAAATTTTAAATATTTTCGAGAGGTGGGAGGAAAAATTTTTCTCTCCCTCTGCGGCGAGAAGAACAAATTTCCCTCCCGCTGCATAGAAATATTCAACTTTCCATTCATTTCTGACGCACGAAAAAGGGCCTTTTTTATGCACGTGTTGAAAAAACATATTTTATTATTATATTTTATTAATTATCTAAATTAATTTAATTTGTAAGCAAAATTAAATACTCTTCTTTCATAATTGTGAAAAATATCCATAAAATTTCTTGCATTTACTCTCTTATTCAATAAATTTTATCGTACATCCTTAATATATCTAAAGGTATCTTTAATCTCTTTAATTTTCATGAAGCGATACTGCTGTCTTGCTTTTTTCTGTAGAAGATTTCACAGATTATTTTTTTTAGAATTGTATTTCTTTTTGAAAAGAAAGTCAGATAAACCAAAGCTTGAGGTGATTTAATTATATGGATTTAATTATTGATAATTAATAAGCAAAAATCTTCAAGTAATTATAAAATAGTATATTAAGCAACAAGGGTGTGAGAAACGTATGAGAGAAGGAACACCCATATTGCTTACGATATTTTTTGCAATTGCTGTGCGGAGAGTTAGTGCACCGAATGTCGTAAGTACAAATTTTTGTTAAAATGTTGAAAATGATTCTTATTAGATACATGGTTTAATATGATTAAAAAAACATGTTTTTAAAACATTTCTTTCCAAACGATGGTTTAAAATTTAATTTCCTAATCCAAACCAAGCTTATTAATTAGTATAATATTTGAAATACGTCTTTCAAAACATGTGCAAAAGCACAATAATTGTATTAATATATTTATATGATGAAATGAATCAATTTATTATATCATTAATAAATACATATATAAGTTTAACCACGCGACGTCAAAAGCGAGGAATATTCCGCTAGTTAATAATAAAAGTTTTCGTTCGGTTCTTTCGAATGTTTAAAAATATAGGAAAAACGGTGATACGTACTTTGTCTACTAACGAATTAGTTTAATTTTATATTCATAAAAATATTATTACTAAAATTAAGATCTATTTAGATAAATAGAAAATAATGGAAATTGATTTTTTTTTTCGTTTTACATCGGCTTTTGATATTTTCGATAAATATTATTTGTCAGTATACTTGCTCTAATTATATAAAAGCTATAGTCTTGGACTTCTAAATCAAACTTCTTATTATGAACTGTCTTCTTTATTTATTTATTACATCATTATATTATGAGATTATTTTGATACTAATATATTTTTAAAAATAATTTTTTTAATAACGGTAATAGATTATTTAAAAAAAAACGGAATCTGGCAGCTTCTTTTAAAACATAAAATTTTTAGAAAAAGTTTTTTTCTAATTAATCCAATTTACGTTTATGATATAATTTGTGGGTTCTCGTAAAATATTCCATAAAGTGCCTACTTGACCTTTACACATTTCCTTGATTTAAGTCAAATTTTTTTCGAATAAATTATTTTCTGAAATTTAAAAATTTTAGATAAATATGTATATAATTAAAAATGTTATACTTTAATATTTTACAACAGATCCAATTTTGTGTAAAAATTTGTTTTTTGATAAAAGTAAAAATCTTAAAGGCTACTCCTTAAAGACAAATTTAGATAAGAATTAAAAGGGTTACGAATATGATGAAACTAAACAGGGATACGATCGATTTAAGGCAGGTATGAATGTAATTGTCTGTACTATGTTAAATCATATTAATGCAACTGTTACTGTAAAATTACTGGACCATATTGGATCAGTTTATGAATCGAAAGGAGTAATAAAAGATTTGATATCAAATACTTACAGTGGATATTATAATAAACGCATTTTTTGTACGTGATAATTTCAGTGCATCCTTATATCCAATTGAATCCAGTAAATTTTTAATTGTGACTTTAAAACGTATTATCAGATACCGACAAATTTATTTTAGTTTTTAACCGAAAAATAATAATAATTTTGATTGTGATATTTTGTGCATCAGTAGCGTTTTTAAAATATGCTCTATACATGACAATATCAAACGCTATTTTAGAGTTTCTCCGAACTACAAGACATTATCATACAATTGTAGAAATAAACACTGCTAAGTATACGTATTTGTAAACAACAATGGTCTCAGTATGCAAACAGCTTTGTGATCCTTTACATATATTTACTTGTTTACTTAATAAATCAACTTTGTATTTAACTTTCAAACGAGTTGTAATTTTTATTTGTGTTTAAAAATGTCATAGATTTACATATATAATCTTTTATTTTTATTCATGTAACGACTGTATATTAATCGACATGAGTTTATAAGTATTAAGTCACACTTCGTAATCAGAGTGCAGCTTATAAAATATAAGTTAGTGATATTAATTGTTTATATTATAAAATCCATTATATTTCAATCATAATAAGCCAACTACTACATTCGATTGTGCTTGAAGTTTTCTCGTAAGCCACGTAATTCGACTAATTTATTTATCAAAGCAATAATGGTAAGAACTCAAACTTTTTGTAGTAATCATTAACTTATTTTTTTATAAGACTTTAAAAACAATCATAATCATATTTTTTATTTAGGATGCCATGATGAAAGAACTTCTTTTCCTCAGCGTCAGTAAAGGTTACAATGATGTAGTTCGCATCCTCGTAAAGTATGGTTGCGATTTGAATGTAAAAAACGAACAAAATGAAACACCGCTGACATTGGCGAATTTTGAACGGCCAAGCTTAATAAAGCTGCTTATTGACAGCGGTGCAAATGTGAATGCAGTTGGTGAAGAGGACTTCAGCCCATTGCACGTAGCTGCTATGTCAGGCAATGTTAAATCGGTGCAGTTACTATTGGCAGCCGGTGCAAACATTAATTCACAAAACTCGGATCTTCAAACAGCGTTACACATCGCAGTAGATAATAATCATAAGGATGTGGTGAATCTATTATTACATAAGGGTGCTGCAGTCGACTTAGATTGCTATGAGAGCGCACTGAGTATAGCAGCGGGTAATGTAAATTCGACGTTAATTAAGACCTTGCTGAAGTACAGAGCGAATCTTCATTTTATAAATGAAGACGATGGTTCTACGCCCTTGCACAAATTAGCTTGGGTAACAGATAAACGTCTAATAAAATTAATATTACGACACACTGTCGATATCGATCGTGAAGACAGTGAACGGAGGACTGTACTTACTAAGGCTGCATGCTGTCAAAATTTGATTTTCGTTGAGATGCTACTTGATCATGGTGCGCAAATTGACTTAAGGGATGAATGGCGCGATACACCGTTGCAGCATGCGGCGATATGTGTAGAACCAAATAACATAAATAAAAGCTATGACGTTATTAAACTACTTTTAGAAAGAGGTTCAAATCCTAACATCGACGGTGAAGATGGAGAAACGCCTCTGCATCATGCTGCGCAGAATTTAGACGTATCAGCTGTTAAACTTCTTTTGGAATACGGAGCTGATATTAACGTGAAAACTGGTCGCGGTCAAAGTGTACTGCACTATGCAGCAACAAATTCCAATATAGATGTGATTAAATTTATTGTTGACACTTTAGGTTTTGATATAAATGTGAGATGTAACTGGGGAACAACAGCGTTTGACCGCGCCATCTCATCTAGAAAATTTCCTAATTGTATCTATCTGCTAGACAGAGGATTTAATGTCCACGCTAAGTCGGTGAACGGAGAAACACTGTTAAACCAAATTCCTTATCCGCCTTTAATATTCAAAAATAAATTTAAGTTATTGCTAAAGCATATAGCCAAGCAGCAAAGCATAGGAATTGCAGTAGATGAATTAGATAAAGAAGTGATTGCTAAGAATAAAAAGTATGAGCAATATTATGATATATGTATGCAAGAATTGGAAAAAATGAAGGCAACAATTATACACAATGATGTATCATTTCATGCGATCCTTACGAAAAGCAACAAGATTATTTCTGGGTACGCTAAAAATTCCAAAATTAGACAAATAGTAACTGATAGTGAGATAGAAAAGATGTTTCCTATATACCACAAAATTATGCGATTTAGATTCCATCCCGAAGTTACAAAACAGAGCATGATACAAAAAGCGGCTGAATTTCTTGGAAATGTTTTTAAAAACTACGACCCTTTTAATATTGTCAGCACGGAAGTAGTTAAATACTTAAATAATAAAGATTTAACTATGTTAATGTGTTAAATTATAATGCTTAAATATTTAATTTATAAAAACGTCATAATTCATACTATGTTTTAGTGTAATTATTTTTATTTCAATAATACCTCAGGTAAAATGTTTTTATATTTTCACGTTTACTGTAATTTAATATAATAATTGTTTTCAAAAAATATAATGTTGTTACAGCACAATAATTTTTAGTATAAAAAATGTAAATATACTTATACAAAATAAAAATGCATTAAAAAAAAATAATTTAATTCAGTTATTGCAAATTTAGCTTGGATTCTTACCTCAAGAAATAAAGGTGCTTTAAAATAATCCCACATAATTGTATCTAAATTTACGACTAATTTTAGACTGAGGTAAAACTATTTTTAAAAAAGTTAATTTTAATATATTCAATGCCAATTAAATTTAATTATTTTAACAAATTGATTAGTATATAATCAAAAACTTCAAGGACTAAAATATATACTCAAACAAAACAAATAGTGAATCTTATGTTTACCTCATATAATTGAGATTTGTTTCATGATATAAAACTGTTTATTTAACTTGATACATCAATTATTGTTACAGTTCATTAGCAAATTGTTTTATGTTAGAATTCATTGCTTTTATTTAAACAATTTCATTTATTTATATACTGATTGCCTATCATTTTTACCAAGTCATCAGATCTCAATTTGATTCTTTAGAGAATATATAGTAACTCCAAAATAACTTAATTGGTATACTAATTAAAATAAATTATATAATTCAAAACTTAACAACTCTATATTTTTTTTATAAGTTGAGAAATGCTAAGATATAAGATTACATCATGATTTCGTTTGAAGCATATTAATGTTAAGATCCTTTACTTTAAAGTTGTGAATGTTAGTAAAGTTACCGCAAGAATTATAATTTTACTAATCATCAACGTTTATCACACTACAAGTACAGATCTGGAAAAATTTATTTGGTAACATTTATATACTAAAATGTTATAGCATGATTAATAATCGCCATATAAATGTAAATTACGTATGAAAGCTAAAATTATTGTATGTAAAATAATCCAAATGTAATCTTGATGGTAATTTGAGACTTTAATTGAATACAAATAAAAAGAAAATTATTATATTATATAATAAATTACAACGGAGACTAATTAAACCCAGATGATACTTTCTCGGTCAGCACCCACGCCGATCCACTTAACCGAAACGCCCAAGAACTTCTCCAGCATAAGCACGTATCTTTGAGCTTTCAATGGTAAATCATTAAAAGACCTCACTGATTCCGTTAAGTGGTGATCTTGTTCTGCACGCTATTGGCGGTGGTAAAGTGCCGGGGATCGGCACAGTTCTATAATCAAGAAAAAAAAAATAGAATAAAATTAGTTAGATTAACCTTATCTTAGGTAAAGCTTATAATAAATATACCCAGTAATGCTCAAATTCATATATGAATCTGATTTGTTATCAGGAAGTTAGGTATCGCTTAGTTCGTTTATTAACAACGAATAAACTGTTAGTTTCAGATCGATTCAATATTTTGAAAATTTTTTGCTTTGATGCTGGACGGATTGAGAAGATAAAATGATTATTTTATATGCGATGACTAACGAGCAAAATTCAAATCACGTAATTGTATTCAGATAAGTATAAGAATTATAACTTTCAATAAGTTTACGTTGCTTTAAAAAAAAAATGCCTTTATTTTATTAACCTAAAAATAGCATTAAAGCGCAGTTAATTGCTTTTAATTTAATCATTTTCAGTTTGGCGAAAATGATTTTGATAAAAGTTCTTGACTTAAGATCGCAATGTATCGTTGCCGAAGGGAGTCGCAGTGTTGATCCGATGCATACCGCAGTTTTTGGTGTCGGTGTATGTGAATCTTGAGGGCCATTACAATTACAGTATTATTCATACAGCAAACGATGAGAACGAGCATTTTGGACATCAGAGTTTGATGATCATCTTTTATGTTTTAAGGACGTACTTTCGCAAAATCAAATCCCAATATTTTTGCATAAAATTGAAGTATTTTGTTTGTAGGGTCCATACGATAATCTCTGCAAAATATTAG
>JAPYZB010001527.1:0-35634 GCA_030522745.1 Eupelmus kiefferi | reverse complement strand
TTTTGTGAAAAACGGACAACGTCAGCTTCTAGTAAAACATACAATCTTTAGAAAAAAAATGTTTACAACTTGTCTAATGCATATTTACATTATAATTTTCGGGTTCCCGTATAATATTCTGTGTAGATTTCTATCCTCACCCTTTTACTTCGCCTTAAAGAACAAATTTTAAATATATAAGCTGAAAGTGATATCCTTTAGAATTCTAATTTTTAAGGAAATTAATTAAAAATGAAAATGTATATTAAATTTTATAGAGTTGGCGTAGATGAAGAAGTAGAAGTATTATCGCATAATGGAGTTCGGAGTGTAAGTAACCATAAGCTAACATTAACATTTCTCAGTATTATTTCGTAGACAGTTGTCGTCGTAGTAGATTTGTGTTGTAAGAATATAAGCTTTTGGTGACTTCTGGTACAATACTTTTTCAATAAAAACGATTTTTCTAAATTTTCAAATTTTTATCTAAATTCAATAAAAATTTAAAGTTTAATGGAAAAACTAAAAACAAAGGCACCTGCGCACGTAATTTTGACGAATTTACAATCACAAACTGCTTCACGTATCCTTGCTTTTTTATTCTAATGCTTGCGCCCAGGTGTATAACTCCATGGACACTGCTGGGGTTCGTAATTTTTCTAAAAATTAATGAATTTTTAAAATATTTATTTCCATCATTATTTTTATTTATATTATTATTGTTATTATTATAATAACTATTATTATTTTTAAAGGTAACTGAATTCTTTCTCAATTTGATTTAGATCTTTTCTCTCTTTTATCTTGCATCTATCTTGCTCAATTAAACCTTTTTCTAAGTATCTAACTTTTAAAATCCTCGTTTTCACATATGATATTTAGTTATAAAATTTGTTTTTATCAAAGTAATTAACGTATTTTTATTGTATAATAGAGTACATTAACTATTATGACTTCTTTTTTAAGAGCATGGGAGATTTGTGGTTAAATGAAAACAATTACAAGCATTTTTTATCCAATGTGAACAAATAAATATGAAACTAAAATAAAAAACTGAAATTGCAATTTTTAATAGTCTGGTGGCGAAGGTGGCTTTGGCGATCTGGAATTACGTCGGGAGAGAAGCTCTCCGGTATGTTTGCACAAAAATTTCGAAAGTCGTCAGTCGTGTGTCTGATGTCAATTTGATTTTTGCACCTCCTTATTTAAATGCTTGCTATACTTAATACTTTTTGCGGATGCTTTACTTTTTTTTGCGCTTGAAATAACCATTTAACAACACAAACAATCAACACATTTTTTTTACAGCTACCTGCGGTTGATTCATATTTCATTTGCAAGATATCAATGTGCACAAAATTACTAAACACGAATTTGTATGAAAGTATTTCTTTGTTACTTTAAAATAATTTCCAAATAACTTTATCACAAATATAATTAGATATTGCATTTACTGTATTATAATTTGTTTGGAAAAAAGACTTTCTTTTTATTGTAAATCAATAAATTTAACAAAGTATTTTATTAATTTTATTAATTTTTAATATAAAGAATACAAAAATTTTATTTAGTGCAAATTCGTGTTTAAGACTAAAAAAATAATGAAATAAGCTTTTGTGAATGCTTATTAACGTATTATACGTTTTTGATTTTTTTATTATTTTTTATTTATCCATTCTGTATGTTCGCGAATCGTCGGTAGTTTATTGAATGATTATATTTGCATCCTCTAATGATGAACATCCAAATGCCAATTCAAAACTTTAATACACAATCGATATGATGAAATAACTCAGCACTTAGCATGACGCATTTGATGATTTAATTATTATTAATTAACTAACGATGGCGACATTGATTAGGGCCTGTACACCTGTATAATTAGCAATATATTTTAGTTAGCAATAAAAATCTAAAATTTCGAAATTTACTAATTAATGTAAAAGTTAATGATTTTCTCTATTGATTTATAACGGTTTTCACTTGAGAGTTAATATGTTTGAAACAGAAGTTAATAGTAAGTAAATTCTAAAACAGTTTTTATTTTGTTACTTGGACATTCTTGAGTTATTCAAACAATGGAGTTTAAATTTAGAATTTTATCGTTTTGAGAAAAAAGTTACGTAACAAATAATTCCAGTATCTAATTACTAGTTGATTTTGCATCCTAACGTTTTAACTGATTTATGTCTTAGTGCATATATATGTGTATATGGATGATGTATGCTTTTAGAATCTGATTCTTAATAAAATATTAAATTTATAATGCCAATGTTTCTAACACATATTTACATTTGCTTCATATATATAAAAATAATTATATTAGTATTAAATTTGTAAAAATTATTAAACTGAAGTAGAGTCATATGACTTTTTATGACCTGATGTTTCAGTAGCAACTGTCTGACAATACTTGGTATATATCTACTGAATCCGTACATTTTTCTAACTTCACTATACATTATAATATATTATTTTTTTTTTATAATAGCATGACAAATATAACAAGAATTTTTTAAATCCTGATGATATGCCTATATTTTTATAAACTTCTAATAATTATCAATAATAGTTATAAAGTGTTTCGCTTTATTAACCCAAAATACCGAAGTATTCTCCAAGCAAACATTTTTAAGTTACTTTTATGATTAATTAAAAACTTAACTTATAATATTGAAAATATTAATCAAAATTTTATCTGATAACTTTGTTTTTACTGTTAAAAATTCAAATTATTGTAAAATAATAAAGAATAGTAAGAGTTTACAAGTGTACTAGCCTTAATTAAAACAACCTAAGCAAAGCATTTTGATGACATGCTAGCATTTAATGACACACAATGTACCAAAAAGAAATGATCAGTGTGCCTTCAATCGGATTGTACCATGAACATTCATTATAGATCTATAGATCAAATCCACATACATTAAACCTGATTATCGAGAATTGTTAAACCTTTCGTCAATTAATAAAAGTTCGGCCAACGAAATAGTTGTTTACGAATCTCAGCAACGCTGGATATACCATACAGGATGGATACGATTAAAGTCATCTTGTTCACGTTTCACAGTATAATTCTATGCAGGACGGCTCGGTATCGAGCGTAACCGGAGGCAAGCCCAACGAAAAGGCCCTGCTGGCCCGCATCTGGGGCAACTTCGACACGCGCTACATGAAGCCCCTCTTGACCCACTCGAGGCCCACGCTGTTGGAAACGCTGCCGGTCTGCTGTACACCGATCGCGAGGCTTCTCACAACGACACAACAAATGACGCAGGTTGGTGGAAGTCGGTTTTCCGACTGGTGTTGGGGTGTGACACTTGTGGTGTGCGCGCTTCACAAGGTGGCGGGATTGTTAAGAACAAACTTTTTTATAAAAGACATTTGAAGGTGATTTTTGCCTCTTTGTTAACTGTTTATCATTTTGTGAACGTACAGTTCGTACAGTTCGGTGATTCTGTCATTTAAATACACGATGATCATAGACTTTTTCACAGGCTCTACTGTATAATGTGGGACCACTTTTTCCCCTTGACTACCGAGAAGATCTTTGCTTTTTGGACTTAGCCTAAACTGCTGGAATAGGTATCAGAAGAATCTTTTTACTTTCATAAATGCTCTGCACATGCTCGATAATTTCTAAAATGTAATTAATATATATTTTCCTATACTTTTGACGATTCTTGGGTTTATTAGGTTTTATTTTACAAAACAGATTAAAACCCTAAAAAACGACTATTTTAGTTTCTTACAAAATCTTTCTCCTCGGCAGTCAGAATAAATTCGAACAAATTACTTTGATATAATAAAGGGGTTTAGTGGTTCACTTTTGTTGTTTGTATTGTCCTGTTTCGTCACAAAGGAATTTTCAAACGGCAAATTTACCTTATAATGTGTTGTTTTATAATAAAGTACAAAATTTTCATATCTTCATTAGGAAATATAGTAAAAAATAAATTTAAAAAGAGAACTTTATTTATTAAGTGTAACAAATTATTGTAGTATATATTTCGTAACAAATAAGTGAAGTTTCACACTTTCTTGTGATTGCCGTGAGTTTCAGGCACTTGTTGTATTTATTAATCTAGGTAGTATTTGAAGCACACATGTGATAACATTATAGTTCAATTATTTATATCAAATATCAGGAATATTTTAATATAAAAATATTAATACATAATGAGAAAAAGTGATTGAAAAAGTTCGTTCTTAATCAGCGTTCTGTGTGATTTGCTTGAAATTTGACGCTTTGAAAACTTGCTTTTAATAAGGATGACATGGGTCATAAGATTGATTCAGATTCGGACCTCTGCCTGGATGATCAAGAAGTCGAGAGGCGAAGAACAAGCAGCCAACCGGTGAGTTATCATCAACCTAGTCTGAACTATACAGTAAATCCGTGTTATCAGCCTAACGGCACGGAACCTACCAATAGGGACGAGCCCTACGTGATTCTCAACCTTAACAGGCGATAAATTACTAAATTAAACAAAAAAGAATATTTACGATACTTAACACTTTGCAAGCTGGGGAACTTTGCTTTTAACAACTGATTTTTCTTCATCTTTTTTAACGGACTGATCCTGATGTTTTTTACTACTATACCTTCATGCGAATTTTTTTAACCTTTATCACAAAACTTGCCCATTGTATGCCACTAACCCAACGTTTATTTATTTATCTCCTTGTTGAATGCATTTCTTTACTAATGTGGCTGTATATTTTAGCCTTAATCAATGTAATCAGAGTTGGACTCGTTAATTTTCGATTATTATTTATCTAAACTTTATCAATACATTTTTAGCTTTTATTTTATAATCAAGATATTTTTTAGAATTTAATTTTTTTGTATCTACTAAATTGAATGAAATATTGTACTTTTTACTTAAAAAGACCAAATATTAGTTTTACCAGTATATAATAAATATTATATTACATATTTTTCTATTTAATTGGTAATAATTAATCGAAAATTCAATAAAAATAGCAATATTCTTTAAAATCTTAAAAGCTTTTATATACAAATCTAATTGGTATACTATACATTGCTTAATTATTATTGATTTAAAGGAAATTTAGAAATTTCTATGGCGACTAGTCATTGTATCATTATATAAAACATATTTTAAAATGTCTTAATTTACTAATGTCTAGCAAAAAAATATAGCTGCATGAATTAAACATCTTTTAACTCTATTAAAATAATAAATTTTACTAATACGGTGTATGTAAATTGAGGCACTTTAAAGTAATTTTATTATATTTATTGTGCTATGTAATGCTGAGTAAAATAACAATAACATTGTTATTTTTCTGCTTCTCAAATAATTTTTGTTTATTTTAATTTTATAATTAAAAAAAAATTTTTTAAACCAATTCAAACGTTGTCCAACTCTGAGCTTAAAATATTTAATTTTGCGCGAAAGAAATCAACAAATTGTTCTTCGTGCAAAGTTTTTGATTCAAATACATGTTAAAACTAATAACTTAATATATTAATACTTAGATATTTTCTTTCCAATATGTATTCTCCAGTAAGTATTCTAGCCAAAATTATTTCTTAAAAATGCTACGCAGTTAAGTAAAATCTAAATATGATTATTCAAAAATTTTCGAAACCGTTCGGTTAGAATACGTTTCTGGAAGGATGTTCATGACATGCCAAAGATACACGCGGAGAAATACGCGATTTCGCTGGTAGTCTTAAAAAAAAACTTGGGTAAAGCAAAAAATTTGTATTCAAGAGAAAAGTGCTTGTGCGTATCCGTGTTCAACGATTCTAACTGTGATGAAAAATAAATTTGTAAATATGTATCGGTGCGTGACACTACTCGTTAATGTTCGAGTCTAACGTAATTGTATGAAAAATCTATAAGGTTTCCTTTATAATTTTTAATATAATATATATATTTATATGTACGGTTTTCTGTGTTAATTGTACGAAAGAAATTCAACACCACGCAATCCATCAGCATTCTTTACGTAAACGTCAAAAGATAATCTTTACTACGTAGTAAATATATTTACTTTACTCTTACATTAAACTTTGTTTATAAACAAATAAAAGTGGTCATAAAATTTTCGATCGCACGTTTAACGTGAAAAAACTTATACGTATAAATATAATATATCGAGCATTAACATACGAAGAGGTGTATGACGAATGTGCGCACTAAATAATCTTCTATTGTAAAATTGTACAAGACGGGTAACAAAAATTTTTACCATACTAATTATTCAACACCTCTATTAATCGATATTATTCCTCAAGCTTTTCAAAGATTAAACATTGAGTCTGCAGTAGACTTTTTTTTTGCTGTGAAATAAGATATTATATGAATTGCATGAACGGAGTTTTCAAGGGAATGTAAACTATCGAGTTTTAACAGTGAGAAAATGACTTATCTAATCAATGATGGCGTTGAATTAAAAGCATGCATGACAATCCATTTTTTCTTTTATTGCAGTTTTAATGATGCGAATGTTAGTGGTGTGACGTAAACTGAAACTAGAGTGCAAAGAGTCATTAAAATATATAATAATCTTTACAATCCCTTAAAAATATATATAAAGAGTGATTTTTAGATATTATGCTTGCAGTTATAAAGTATTCATTTGGATAACTTTTTGCATGTTTTTATCTATTACCGATTGAGCATATTTCTAATTCTTTATAATATATTGTGAAATACTTTATTTAGTTTGGCTCAGTCTGTGAAAGATATTATAATACTTTCAGTATTTTATGAGTTACCAATTATCATAAGTTTTATGTTTTTATTTGAAATATTTGCTAGTGCATGTTTTATAAACAATATAATTATATTAATTTTAATATGTCTGACTAATCTCAATAATAACCTTGTTATGAAACTTGAAAATTATGTTTAATGTCTAATAGGGAGAATATATAATAAAAATAATGCTCGAATATTTTTATACTGGCTTTCAAATTTTTATGCTTATTGTTTCGTCTAAAAACATCAATAATTGTACATATAAAAGTATACATTTCATGACGTGTCCAAATCGGTTTTTTTTAGAATAAAAGAATTGATGACGATGATGAAGACCTCAAAATCATGGGAGCTGAGGGATATATTCCATTGCGAACCTTATAAATCCAATAATACTGACTGTTTTTTTAATACAAAAATACGTATGTCGCGAAAATAAAAAATTATCTTGTTGCGAGTTGTAAACTAATGAGACAGGTGAAATCTGCAATTATTAGTATTTTAATATTTAAAAAATTATATAATAGATCAATTTTGCTAATTTGGACGATTTTTAAATAATCTTTCTAAAAGATTTTGCCTATTTCTATGTAGATGTTTAATAATAGTTATAATTTTTGTACTTAGTGCCAGCGGACTGTCGACAACTACGAATAACGTAACATAACATAATGAGAAAGTTTCTGGTTTACCGACAGATTTATTTTTTCATTTTATAAAATTCATTCGTTTTATAACCATTTTATTATAAATTAAATTATAACTTCAATAATAATAGTGTGAAAGACGAAAAGTATTTATGCCCGATATTAACATTTAGGGAACGTTAAATATTAAATATATTTGTTCTCATAAATGCCAAGATAAAAAGTCTTTTATTGGTATTAAAAATATTTTAACAGTAATATCGTTATGTTAGGATTTACCTATTAAGGTTTCAAACTAAAGTTTTTTGTGTCGGTAAAACAGATATTCAAATTTCACAAAAGTATATAAATTTTTTTTGAAATAATATGAAAAGGAATTATCTCGAATGAGATACTAACTAAACATTAAGCATAATTTTCTCTTATTAGTTTCTTCTTTAACTTATTAAGTTTCAGTATCAATCCTTTTAACAGCATTAACCACATTACGTCGACAGAGTGGTGGCTTGTGTAAATTTTATTTCTTAGTTTTTTATTTAATTTATCACTGTGACTATATCATATTATTTTCATTATTACTAGTTTATTATTGCTATACACTGTATAATTGTATTTTTCTTTTAGAAAGTAAGTCTATTTCTTTAATCTTTTTAATAGAGCGATTTACAAACGCTTCTGCATGAGACCCCAAAGGATCCGTTGTTAAGCTGGGCTCGATAATGTACGTCAAATACACCGAGTTTCTATAGTGTTACTACAGAAATTTTTAGTTTGTTGTATTATTAGTTTTCTTAGCAATTTGTTAGTAATTTTTGATTAACGAAAGCGATGAAATTATATTACTTATAAAAGGTTCCAAAGATACAAATAGCTATAATTTTGGCTATTCGAACGCTCGAGCTTTTACTGACAGGATAGTGTAGTAAAGACTTTATCAAATTAATATTAACTAATACTATATCCTATAATTCATAAACATAATATAGCTTAAAATACAGCCATAGAAAATAAAACAATTATTTTTTCTTCATGGTAATTTTTTAAGTTAAAATTTGAAATCAATAATTCTTATTTAAAAAAAATAAAATTAATATTTTGTCGTATACTTTATAATATTAAATAGATATTTAGTGTCTTAATTATAATTATTCAAACAAGCATATTCATGTGTTGAGATATTTAGTCCCTAAAAATCTAAATAAGTAATTTGTTGTTTTTACATGTTTAGATTACATTATACTATCCTGAAGTATTAAGCTTGAGGATGTAAATAGTGATTTAGGAGTGTTACAATTAGTTTTCTCTACGTATTATTTTGCGGCATTTATAAAAATTGTATAAATTGTAAAATCTTACAAAAAACCTTGCTAGATATCCGTTTTTGTTTCCGATTTTCTTGAAATTTGAATTCGTTGTAGGACATGGAAAAATAAAAGACATATATTTTTTTAATTAGCCATAAAACGTTTTAAAGGGAAAAAATGAACCTTAAAGTTAACTCCATAATATTTAATACGTTTACGATAAAAGAGGCATAAGTAGTCCTTTATAACATTGCGTGCTTTACCTCGTTACGTTCGGGTGCTAAACATCGTGCTATGGACAACTTATGATAAGAGTATATCGCATAATATTTTTAATTTCTCAAAAGTGATTTTAAATTTTACAATGAAATCAATACTAAATAATTTTGTCATAGAAAGACTATAGTATAAACATAATTTTTATTTTTTGGATTACTTATTATCTATTTACAAAAGAAAAATGTGTTTTTTTATGTAAATTCAGAACATAGTAATTTTTATATAATATTTTTTTCTTACGAAAGTATTAAGAGTAAAATAAAAATGTGTTTATTATTTTCGATCATGTAAAAAATGAATTACTAAATTAAAGTACATAAGTTTTGTAAAAATTAATACATTTTTTTATACGTTAAAAAATATATATATATATATATATATATACGTTAAATACTGCTTTTATCTATTAAATATTTTAACTCTGATTCCATGCATTCAGCTGAAATGCAAAAATTATAGCAATGGATTTAATAAATATGGAAACTGATATCAGCATTACTGGAGTATATAATGATGAATCTAATAATATTTTTGCTGATACGTCTCATATTCTGAAAATTGTAAGAATTTAATAAAGAAATCGTAAGTTCTTTATTAAGGAAAATTATCATATGATAAAAAATAAAAATCTAAAATTTTTGTTTAACTCAAAAAAATTAATTTTTTATATGTAATACTGAAACATCGTAATTTTAATTTTGAATTTTCTTTCTTGTAGGTAGGGGGTTTTAAAAAAGGTTTATTTAAATTAAAAAGAATTATATTTAAAATTTTTTTTGTTAAGGGATGCAAATTCAAAAAATAAAATTCTTGCTCATACTACAAATGTTTTATAAAAGTAATTTGGATTTGATTTCATAGTAAATTTTAAATCGGTTTCGAGATATTTCAAAAAATCGTTATAATGAATTTTAACATTCATTTTCACGCCTTAACCCTTAAAGGGCCGGGATTTGAGATGTCAGTATCTCCATAGAAATGAGGGGAAAAAGTCCCCCGCTTTTGATCAAACTATTGCCAAATGTCGGCGAGTCATTTGTATATGACGCCTCAAGGCGTCATCCCGGCCCTCTAAGGGTTAAAAACATTTTACGGTCGAAAAAATACATATTTCTTATTTTTTAATGCCCTATAACAAGTCATGTTTTGAAAAGCATTTCGCGAGATTTTCTTATTAGCGTGACTAATATAGTTTTTCATAAATTAAGCACTCTCCTGTAGTTCGTCCCTTTAGTTTGCATTAAATGAGTTCCGAGCCAGCATGCCACGCAGTTCTCAACATCGTTCTCTCTAACTCAACTATTTCACCCTCTCTTCTATTAACTTTCTGCTATCTTCCGCTCAAAAAATTTTCTTTTCTGATTTGTGTAATTTATTTTTTTAATGTTATTTCTTCACAGACACACAGAGGCATCCCAAACCGGTCACACGTATAATCCAAGGTCTTTTGTCTAAGTTCAAAAAAAAATTCTTTCAGCGGATTGCGTTTGATATTGTCTTGTGTGAGCTCACTATTATTCTTTTTTTTTACACCATTGATAATAACGTGCTCCTTTGTGCACTGATAGTATTTTGTTCTTTTACATATAATTTATATAGAATCATCGATGCACGTTTGCAAATTTGCATTGCCACTTTAAGTTGTTAATACTTAAATGCAATTTCTTCCCCTGAAGAAATCTTTCTTTGTAAAATTTTATTTATTCCTTAAAATCGAGTTTTCTTTATTATAATCCTTTTTATTGAATGGAATAACTTTTGTTTTATTTAAATCTTCTCGTCAAGCACTTATTCGGCGAGTCACCGCTGTTAAAGAAAAAAGTTAAACCATCTATAAGTATATCAATGTTACTACGTGCAATATTTATTTATTCATAAATATTCTTTAAATGCGACAATCCAAATAATTGTCATTGAGTGTAGAGTCGATCAGTATTATCCTGTTCCGACAGGCTGAAAGTTGCCAGCTTCCTACTTTCTTTTCATAAAATATTACGTAATATTTCTCTATTATTATATGCAGTATAGAATTACTCTCAGTACAGTCGACGTAATTGGAAAGTTACTTCTTATCTATTGTAAAAGATTATCTGAGATTTTTTGAAATTTGCGAATTGAAAAATAATGTGTCTATGACTATATGATAAATCAATTTTAAATATTAATAGATAATCAATTTTAAATGACAGTAAAGAAAAGAATAGTTTTCTTTTTAATGTAGGAATTGTATACGAATACACGTAAAAATAAAAATAATTAAAAATAGTTATAAAACACAAAGCATAATAGTGTGAAGAGATATTTCGAAACTATAATACAATTCGCGCATCTAAGTCTGCAAATTAGTCATTATTTAGAAGTCTTTTGTTAGAAAATACTTTGTTATTTTCACAAGTTTTATAATATAACGACAATAACTAATAAATTGATCTATTTTAAATAAAAAACATTTGATATTATTACAATAGTGTTAGCGTGATGAAGTAACTTTCGCTATTTCAAAAAAATTCTTGTATATGAATAAAATTTCGAGTACTCGTCATAAATGGAAGTCATTGTTTAATTGATCAAGCATAAGTGTCGCACAAAGCAAAAAATTCTTACTGTTCATCGAAATTACAGCCCTTGACATTACTTTGTTGATAAATGTACTTTGTATTATTTCGGCGGGACAGCTGGGAACTGTGACAGGAGGGGTTGGTCCGGGACCACTACCGCAGCATACACGCGTCGCCCTGCCAGGCTTATTAGGCAGACATTTGTAAGCATAATAGTTATATATTATATATAAATTTTGTAATACATATTTGGCCATTATGTCCATTCGCTCCTAGCTTTTTCATTTTGATGTTCAAGATGTCGGCTGTATTTATCAAAAGTGAATTTAAAATATTTTCAACTCATTAATTGTTTTATGCGCGGCTCGAATTTCGGTGTAATTATTGTGATTCAGTCGCTAATAAAACTGATAAAAAACTAAATATTGTTAATCAAAAAATTATATTTGCCACTTATAATTTTGTAGTAATTATTCTAGCCGGCATCTTCGTACCATAAAATCCCTTAACTAGAAAATGTACGTCGTTGTGCGCATAATCGATTTAGATGTGTTTCAACATACGAAAGTCACAGTGAAAACAATGTTTTCACAACGGAATGATATGATATGCGATTTATAATGTAAGTAAAACGATGTAAAGCAAACGAAAAAGTTATATTTGAGAAAGTTTTTATAAACTCAATCCTTTTTTAATTATTATTCATAATAAGATTATTTCAACTGCAAACACAATATTTGAAGATAAAAAGACGAGCATTACCATATTAGCAATGCCGGTAGATACATTTTTAAGATACTAGACACATTCAAAGAGGAGCCTGGATTCGAAAAAAAAAGAAGTAAAGCAAGGAAGAGCATTAGAGGGATCTTTGGCATCATCGGGTCTGAATCAACCGTATGCATGCGTGTATTTTTTAAGGATATATATGTATAATATATAAAACAGCCAGGTCAAGTGAAGTGCGACTTGGAGAAGTGAAATATATGAAATAGTTATGAAAGTAAATCATGAGCGGACGAAAAGATATTAAAAAGGAAAAAGCGCTAGCGATGATTCTCCGTTATACACGAGCGTGTAACTAATTATAATAAACTAATAGAGTGGCTTTATTTTTGTTCGCCTCTGAAGGTGAATCTCGTATAGATATTTTATTTAGAGTTTGGCTGTGAATGTGCTCTTGTAAAATTGTTTTAAAGAGCAAAGAAGATACCGACAAAAAAATTATCACAGTGTATATTCACAAGTTTGTTAGAGTTGCTCTGTCGATATTTCAGCTAGAGCGTATGTAATAATGTATATTTGCGATGTAAATTGATTTCCTTTTCAAGTTTTCTTTTTCTTTTTTGTTTTTTGCGGTGTAGAGGTAAAAAGTCCTTAACTAAATGTCTGTTTCTACATCCAACACTAACACATAATAGTTATATCGTAACTATTTAATTAACGGTAATGTTGTGATATGTAATACACGATGCGGTGTTTAATAAAAACTTTGTAAAAATACTTTTACTCAACTGAGTATACATTTTTATTTATAAACCTTTTCTACTGTACAAAAGTTAATATATCCTAAATAATAAAAATCTGTTTAAAAATACATTCTAAATATAAAATGTGATAGTTTTAAATTAACTTTAATAATAGATTATTTGTTTGTAAATAAATCAGAAGAAAAAAATTAATCATATATAAAGCTACATAAATTTTAAAATCATCTTAAGCAAAAAATTAACAATATAAATATCAATATTTCTAATATCCTTTCATTTTTTCAAGTTCTGGTAAAATCTCTTATAAGTCTCAAGGCCACATTTTTTATCTTAATACTGAATAGTGCAATCCACTAAATATTTAATTATATGAAAATGAAGTTCTCATTGCTGATTTGATTTGATTTCTTCAAGCTGCTTAGCAAGTTGTTGCCTAATTTTTTCAGTTACACGAAAAGGTGGACCATGCCCAGGTATAATAATATCTGTTTCATTTGCAATTTTACAACGAGATAATGCTTGTACACTTCGAAGATCTGGTGTTCCGAGATTCATCCATATTGAAGGATCAGTAAGATCTTCTTCTTTTTCAAATAAATCACCTAAAAGAAGTCAATTTATTAATAAAATTATATAAATAATATGAAAAAATAAAAAATTCTAGAAAATATGACTCTTTCAAATATTTAGATTATATGTATTTATTTTATCTGAAAATTAAATCTATTATTGACAAAAAATGAGACAAAAATAGGACTTATTTTATTATTTTTTTTTTTTTTTTAAGAACTTATAAAATAAAATTTACAGCAATACTTTCAGTAAAAACATAATATTGTATCAAAATCAAAACCTGTTATTGCAATAGTAACTTCTTCTTCATTGAATTTTCCACTAACGACAACAGTTACATCATCTGCTGTATGACCAGGTGTTGCTGTTACTCTAACTCCTTTGCAAAGTTTATAATCACCTGTAATGCATAATAATTTTTATATAATTCTATTCTTATCATGATTAATGTTTTTTGATACATACAATTTTTTATATTTCTTTCATGAAATAAAGCATTATGATGAACAGTAAAACCAACTATATGTTCATCAGCTTCTATAAATAAGTTATTATTTCCTATGTGGTCAGCATGGCTATGTTATTATTTCCTATGTGGTCAGCATGGCTATGTGAACATACAACATAATTTATATTTTCTGGTTGCAAACCATGTTTGGCTAAGGCTAAAAAAATACATATTGATATCATTAATGAAAGACAAGATTTATTAATGAAATTAAATTATTTCATTAATGAAATAAAAAGATTTAGTAATAGAATTATCTAATAACAGATAATAAAAACAAATTTTGAAAATTATTTCCATGGTCAACAAAAATAATTGTTTTACCTCTGATGCAGTGTACTTTCATATCATTTACATTTAATTTTTACAAATGAAATGAGTCATGAATGACTCCTACTCTTTTTAACAAATTACACATTTTGCAAGACTTTTGTTTAGTAAATAAATAAAATTATTAACTTGATAAAATTCTTTTGATATTGATACTTTTTTCAAAATCACTTCAGATTATTTTTGTTCTAAACTTGTTAATATTCATGCTTTATCAATAAATTGGAATAACAATAATAAAAAAAAACTAGTGTTAAACCAAGCAGACAAAATAAATCATTTACCTTTAATAATATCTTGTTTATCCCAGGCAGTCATTGTGTCAACGATAATATTTTTCTCTGGCGTTTTAATCAAAGTGCAACTGCAATTTGCATCCATGGTGACATCGTCAATTTGCGTCGAGTATCCCTCGAAAAGCACAAAAACTTCGCACATTTTTAGTTATTTTATTAAAGCTATTCTATTCCATATAAAGCAAGTGCGTTTCTATACAAACGTATAAAGTGAGCCCGTTTACCGACAAAATATTCTTATGGAATGATAAAAGTCTACTTACAATAGCGGAAAACCCGCAAGAATGTTTCTATACTGTTTTTTGTTATATATAGTGCCTGAGTATTTAGGTATATGCCGGGCAATATGGTCAGGTTAGTTTATATTCTTGTCTTTTCTTAAACTGCTCTGGTGTAGTGTCGGTTCAACTTTACATTAGCCGTATAGTTCGTGAAGCCGTACTACACCAGACAAAGGAAGAGCTTGCTTTGTTTTTACAGTAGTTTGAATTCTACAGGTGGCAGTGTGTGCAGGCACACAAGTACGAACTACGAATTCCCTTTTGTCCTTTTGCCGAAAAGACTGCCGAACGATAACGGACGTTTTGTTAAAAACAGCAAGATTTTTTTAGTAAGCGTAGTAGTAAAGTTTCATTGATATTAAAGATAAATTTGCTGTTAAATGAAGAAAAATCAAAGGTAGGTGAAATGCCTTTATTTCGCGAAACATTTTTTGTTTCATTTCTCGGTAATCCATAAATCGCAAACGCATGAAGTATTTTTGTGTACAGAAAACGTTTTTCGGTTTATGTATTTTAGAAATTGTAAAATCTGTTTTAAGAACTCTATAAAGATTGTTTTTATTAGATTCTTTGATGGCAATTTGACCCTTCGAGTCGCGTGTTTGTTTTTCTTCCCTTGCGAAGCAATGGATGCTTAGAGCTTTTGTTTTCCTTCGTCAAACGTTTGATAATACGTAGTATTCAAAAATTTATTTTTCCTTGATTTTCGTTGATTTTAATAAAGATACCCGATTTTTTTTTAAATAAAATTTTTATAGATAAAATCAATATTGAAGTAGGTGTTTATATTTGATATACATGCAAAAATATTTTCCATATGTACAAAAAATTTATTTTATTTCTTCAATATCTTTTCTAGATAAAAATGGATGGAGTTATTACACCTTCTCCTGTCAGTCTAGTTTTGGTAATATTTTTTTATAAATAATTAGGTTGCAGTAATCTGAAATTTTTATAATTACCAATTTTATATTTTCTTATTGAATATTTAGTTCAAAGAAAGATACTAAAAAAATATTTTGTTGAAATTCAAAATCAAAATGGATTTCTATAAATTTGGTAAAAGAGTGGGAAGTAAGATGGGGATGAAATTATCTTAATATTAAAATGAAATATTAATTAATATTAAAATTTATTAAATAGTAAAGTGAAAATTGTTTAAAAATTTATTCATTAAATAATTCATTTTATCAGTAGTAAGCCCGCTAAAAAAGAAACTGAAAAAAAATTTTCAAGTTCAACTCCAAATAAAAGAAATATCAGATTACCTTATATACCTCCTCATAGGAGAAATACAGGTGACAACTCTGGTGCATTATGTCCAAAATCAACTACAAAAACTGAATCTACTACCAAAAATATTCCTATATTTGACAATATTTCAATCATTAAGAAAACAGATACTAAAAATAATATTGCTGATTTAAATAAAAATCAAATTATTCAAAGAGTTGTAGAATTGGCTAATAGTTACATAAATTTAGAATTCAAAGGAATTGCAAATAAACTATATGAAGAAAAATATAATGAAACTCTACCAAAAGAAGTATTAAATTCAGTTAAGTTTGATGTGAAGCAGAAAAATGATACAGGAAAAATAAATCCTAAAAGCTTGAATTTTACAAACATAAATAAGGAATTTTGGATTAACGTCTTCAGTTGTCAAACTTTGACAGAAATATATGGTGCAATAATAGATGAAAATCATTTTGTATGTAAAAAAAATTTAAATTTTTTTATTTTAAAATTAATAAGTGAAATAATGCATAAAAAAAATGAAATTATTTTAACAAATTTAATGTTTTATATTTTTCAAAATTATAATCACTATTTTTGATTTTAAGGAAAAAGTTGAAAAATTAGCTGATGAAATGGAATCATTTTATGATTCGATCATGGCACAGAGTAAAGTGTTTAAAATGTCACGATTCTACTGCTACTGTATTATTCATTGATCGCGGTGATAAAGACGAGGTTTCTAAAACATCATTACATCGGCTTCATGAGAGTTTCTGTTTTCTTCCTGCACAAGCTATTAAAATGTCTATGTCAGGCTTAGAAATTTTTTCAGATTGTAATGCTGTACATAAGATTTTAAATGATATATTGATTGATCAAAATATTTTTGTAAAAGTAAATTCGGGATTGCAAAATGAAAATAACTGTTTAACAGTTCAAATAACTGTTTAACAGTTCAGTTATATCTTCAAAAAAATGAAGAAATTATAAATGTAAATGATTTAGTTATGAACCAAATGATTAAAACAGTTCTAAATCCTTATACATATATTGAACTGGTACGTTGAATACTTAAAAGTTCTTATTATACACACAACAATATTTGCTATATTAAAATTAAGATTAAGAATTCTAGAAAAGATTCTAATAATAATTAAAAAAAAATCAAAATTCCAGGATAAATTAGTCCAGGTAAAGGTTTCACACATTACTGACTCTTCAGTCTATTTAAACAAACATATTTAGTTAAAAATCAAGAAGATGGAAATTGGTACCGGGCACGTATTTTACAATTCATCAATGATTATGAAGTTAGAGTCATTTTAATTGATAATGGATTAACTGTAATAATAAAACGAGAAGATTTCATCTTGATTGAAAAACTGAGTAATGTTTTAGCAAAGTATCCTGAACAAGTAAGATATTTAATATTTTATAAAATATAATTGTTAATCTACATTTAAACTGTTTATAATTTTACTCAAATTTTAATATTCAAATGTACTTTGTCTTCCAGTCTATTGAAGTACATTTGGATCAAGTTTCTGAAATTTATTATCCAAAATTGTTGAATCAATTACCACAATGGGTTTCTAATGAAGAATCTCTGCATGTTAAGTTTATAAAATTAGGATCAGTTAACAACAATGTTCCAGTAGTGCAACTATTTAGAAAAGCAAATGATTCATTCGTTTTTGTGAATGATATACTCCTAAATGAACACCAATTTCATGTTAAAACTTATAACATTGAATATTCTGCGAAGCAATTATCTGATCAAACTAATGAAGATAATTCTAGTTCTGATGATGATACTTTCTTATTGACGTTAAGTGAAAGGTCAGTTTCATTCATAAATACTTATCTTTTATTTATTAATTTTTATAATTCATAAAGTCTACTATCAGGTTAAGGATTGCTGAGAAAAAAAAGGTCGAATGTTCCTAATGATAGTTTCTTTGATGTTCACGTTGTAATGGCAAATGATCCATCATGTTTTGCAGTACAACTGCTTCGTGACAGATCATTAGAACTTCCGGTAAGCAAACATTTTAAATATATTTTTGTATAGTATAAGTAATTATTATAATATAGCATTATAGTGCACGTAGTGTGCATAACTAAGATTTTATTCATACCAAGCGTAAAATAAGTGTAATACATTGTATTATATCTTTGTAACAAAAGATACTATTTTAATATATTTGAAAATTTAATAACTGTTATTTGAAATTATTTAAAATATATGATTCTTTTTAGAAAATGGTATTTGAATTATCAAAAAGTTGTAATTCTTATAAAGGGCCAAAAAAGTTGTAATTCTTATAAAGGGCCAAAATTAACATATGAGTCTATTCGAATTGGACAGTTATATGCTACTAAATGTAATGATCAACAATGGTATCGGTGAGTACATAAATATATACTCAAATTACAAAAGTATTAATATTAAATGAAAAGTGTACATGTAAATAGAAAAATTTTCAACTTATAGGGCATATGTTACAAACATAATAGATAAAAATATTGCTAAAGTGTATTACTGTGATTATGGAAATACAAGAAATGTAAATGTCGAAAATTTAATACCTCTAAAAAATGAATTTTATAAGCTTCCTTATCAAGCTATTTGGGCTGAGTTGTATGGTAATATCATTTCAATTTTACAATAAATTTTAGTTAATCTAGAATAAATTATATAATTAAATAAATATATAATAATATTTACAATATATTTATAATACATATATATTTATTTATTTATTTATTCATTTAAACTTTTTTAGGAGTTAAACCTGTTACTAATGAATGGTCAATCAGTGATAGTTTTTGGTTTAAAGATTTAATACTTTCAAGAAGTTTTGTGTGCAGGGTCAAAAATAAAAGAGAAGTAAAACCAGAAGATAAAGTATCATCAATGGTGGCCGAAACAATTTATGAATTGGAATTAATTGATACAAGCACAGTTGAAGATGTTTATATTAAAGATTTATTAATTGATGCAGATAGAGCATTATTAAAACGTAAAAACCAAGTTAATTAAGTTCTAAGGGTACATTAAATTTCAAATAATTATTTAGTATTGACTTTAATACTAACTTTCTTATGATTAATGAAAGTCTTTTATTAAGATAAAAGATAATAAAAAACAATAACTATAACGTAAACAAGTTTATAAAAAATGTTTATAACAATCAAGTTTAAGTTTTATATATAAAGCATTTTATATTAAATATTTGTGAAACTAAGAAAAAAGTAAGATTTGTATGGACGACGTTATATAAAAACGTTAAAAACTAAAAGTGTTGAAAAATTCAAAATATTTTATTTATAATGCGAATGGACATAAATTTTATTTAATTTATAATTAGTTTATACTAAAATCTGTGACTGTATACTGTATACTTTTAGTGGTATGTTGCCTTTAGAGTAAGTTTTTGATATCATTATAAAATAAGTATTAAAGTTATTTATTATGTGTAAGTGGTAGATCGATGGTGGAATTTAGATGCACGAATATTTATTTATAATAATGACATGTGATAATTTTTTCACAAGTATTGGTAAAAATTTCAATCATTATGTAAAAACTAATTTATTTAGTACAATAATATAAAAAATAAAAAAAATACAATGAAAATTCTTATTTTCTTATTTATTTTCTAGTTTACCTTTTTTTTTTTCAAATTTTTAACGCTTTAGCGATTTCATATTATTGTTGGAAGTAATTGCTTATGATGTTTAAGAGTATGTATAAATTTAACTCTTTCAATCATGATATTTGGCTGAATTCGATTTTTCAAAGGTAATACTTGCATCATAAGCAATGGTAAATGATTTATAATCGTTCTAAAAGTATATTTATAATCCTAAAAGAGTGCACTAAAGAGCAAAAATATTACTATTAAGTTTTGTAATATTCATACGACTTGATAACAAAATTCATTATGAAAATTTTTATTCGTCGTTAAAGAAATATAAAAATATATTAATTATTAGGAAAATTTGAGATTAATTTGTAATACCTATAATCTGTACATGTTCTACGCTTAAAAATGCATTTATTACCCGGTTAAAGAACTTCCAATTTTCGCCACTTTATGAACATTTAACATTGCTTTTGGCGCTAGTGTCTACCATTGAGAAGGCGAATAATTGTATATACATCGCATATTCGATTCGAATATGAAGCACAAGCATATAACCAATATGTATGTTGGGTTGTTGGCTAATAATATGTAAACAAAAATGTACTATTTAATTGTCAAAGTTCTAAAATAATAGTTATATGAAAGAAAATGAAACAATTTTTAGATAATAATTTTAATAAAATAATTTAAAATGAAGTTGGTAAGTTATGTTTATTCTAAAAGAAATGTTTATTTACAATTGGCTACAAGCTTTTTCTAACCTAATTTAGAATGGATTTTTATTAAAATTTTAACTTGTTTATTATCTATTAACAATTGAAAGTAAAGATAATGAGATTTTTGTAGTAATTATTTTTCTTTATTACTTTTCAGTATTGCTTATCAAGCGAACCAACAAAGCCATGTTTGGTTTTGACATTCAAGGGCATTACATTAATGCTCGATTGTGGATTAAATATGCAGTCTGTTTTAAATTTTATGCCAATGCCCATCGTACCTAGTTCTAGATTTAATTCATTGCCCAATTGGGTGCCTCGTGATAATTATCAAGATTGGCAAATTGAAGGAGTAAGCTATTAAATTTATTTTATTTATATCAATGATTATTCTATGAGTTTATTTAGTTTTTTTAGCAATTATTTCAATTATTATTATATAAAAAATCATTTATGATTATAATTGTTTGTTGCATTGTAGGAACTTAAAGAATGTTGTGGCAGGATATTTGTCGATTCAACTCCAGAATTTTGTCCACCTCTAGAGAAAATCATAGATTTTTCAGAGATAGATGCAATATTAATATCAAATTATACCTGTATGCTAGCCCTACCGTTTATAACTGAGGGTACAGGTTTTAAAGGTGTAATCTATGCAACAGAACCAACTTTACAGATAGGTAGATTTTTTATGGAAGAACTAGTAGAATTCATTGAGCAGACTCCAAGAGATACAATGGCCAGATATTGGAAAGAAATGTTGCATGTTCTTCCACCACCTTTGGCAGATGCTCTTAAACCAAAGTCCTGGAAACACATATACTCTATGGCAGCTGTTAATTCTGCACTGGCAAATATTCAATTAGTTGGATATGATCAAAAATTGGATATTTATGGTGCATTAGCAGTGACTCCAATAAGCTCAGGCTACTGTTTAGGAAGTAGCAATTGGCTTATATCTAGCGATCATGAAAAGGTTGCTTACGTCAGTGGTTCATCAACACTTACAACGCATCCAAGACCAATGGAACAAACGACATTGAAGCATGCAAATGTATTGATTCTCACTGGCTTAGCACAGATGCCTACAGCAAATCCTGATACTATGCTGGGTGAACTGTGCATGACAGTAGGTATGTTAGTGATAAATATTATATTTATAATTTAATTATAACTATATATATTATAAATACTATAAATAACCTACTAATATTAATTTAAATGACTTAGCTATGACTTTGCGTTCTGGAGGCTGTGTTTTAATACCTTGTTATCCTTCTGGAGTAGTATACGATTTGTTCGAATGCCTCAGCTGTCACTTGGACAAAGCAGGCTTCTCCCAAGTTCCTTTATTTTTCATATCACCTGTGGCAGAAACTTCATTAGCCTATTCAAATATATTGGCAGAATGGCTTTCAACGAGTAAACAGAATAAAGTGTATCTGCCTGAAGAACCTTTTCCACATGCATTTTTAGTGAAAAATGCTAGATTAAAATATTTTACTTCGACATATGCTGAAGGGTTTAGTACAGATTATAGACAACCATGCGTTGTATTTTGTGGACATCCAAGTCTTAGGTTTGGAGATGCTGTTCATTTTGTACAAATGTGGGGCAATCATCCCCAACACACTATTATATTTACAGGTAAAAACTTCTTTTTTTTTTATTAATTGTAATACAAATTCTTAAAAGTATATAAATAAGTTCAATGAAAATAATAGCTATTATATTAATCCAATATATTAAATTTTATTTAACAGAACCTGATTTTCCATATCATGAAGCCCTGGCACCATTTCAGCCATTAGCTATGAAAGCTGTGCATTGTCCAATTGACACTTCATTAAATTTTACTCAAGCTAATAAATTAATAAGAGATTTGAAACCAGATAATCTTGTGATACCTGAGCGTTATGTTCAAGCACCATTAACGGCGCCACACAGAACCGATTTGGTTATTGAACCAGTTGGGGTAAATAAAGTTTTATGTAATAATAAAGATTTGAATTTAATGTTTTAAAAATATCTATGTAAATTAGTTTGAATTTTATTTGTTTACTATTATTTTATAAATTACTATTAAAATTACAATTTAAATTTAGGAAAAACCATTAATTACATTTAAAAGAGGTGAAGTAATTAAATTACCAATGAAAAGAAGAAGAGGTCGAGTTTTCATTGAACCAGAGTTGGCTGAAAATATAATTCCAAGTGAAATAAGACCTGGTTTAAGTTTAGCTTCAGTGAGTGGAGAGCTTGAAGTTAAAGATAATGTATATACAATTAAGGTAATCTCAAATTGCATTTTGAAACAGTCACAAAAGATATTATATAATACAATACAAAGATACTATATAATATAACAATAATAATTCTATATAATAATCTAAATTATTATGCAGAATATTCCAGATAAACCTAGCAATGAAAGGAAAAGAAAAGCTTCAACGAATAATCCAGCACCAGTTAAAGAGGAAATATTAAAAGAAAGGAGACACGAATACGGAACTTTGGATCCACAAGAACTTCTTCAAAAGCTTAGCCAAGAAGGAATCACTGGTGCTAAATTACAGCATACTCCAACATCGATCAGTATTCATTTGGTACGTATATTCTCTGTCCATAGATCACGGCCGCTGCTTAATAAATCATAAAACTCTAAATTAATAAATAATAAAATTTCAAAGTTTTTAAAGATTTTTTTATTATGATTTTAGCAAGATGATGATACGGTTATTCAAATAGGCGACAATTCGACGCATATATTTTGCAATGGCGACCAAAAATTAAGACGAAGACTTAGAAACATAATAATGCAGTGCCTGAAACGTTTCTAGTTATATTGGTAAAAAATTAAGGCAGACAAATAAAGTTTATTTCTTTTTATACATGATATACAATTATTATTTATTGTGATTCATTGAACTAATCATTAAATACCTTGTTAAAGCACAAGGACACAATTTGATCCAATATACACACTTCTTCTTGTTTAGGTGCTACATCGTAGATACTATTCAACAAGTAGTATTTCAAGAAAGTTTTTGCAACTTTCTGTTTTGAATACATTTTTTTTTATGTATATAGAATTCTTGCCTCTTATCTCCTTTTTCAAAGAAAAATTATATAATAAGCAAATTACATCAATAATTATAAATAAAAAAAAAAAAACAAAAAAAAAAAAAAAAAAAAAAAAAAAAAAAAAAAAAAAAAAAAAAAAAAAAAAAAAAAAAAAAAAAAAAAAAAAAAAAAAAAAAAAGAGTAAAAAAAAAATACTTATCAAAGAGACTAGCTAATTAAAGTACGTACAATAGAAAATCACTGTATGATATCAATTACAACTACTAAAATGTTTTGATAACAGTTGACGAGTAGCGAGCTTGTACGGTCTAAAAGTACGGTTACTAAGTTAAGCTTGATTTTCTTCTCTCCTCAACTTTTTTTAATCGTGCTGCGTTTTGAACGTAAATATCACTTCTGCATTTTATTATTTTTATCATCACCGAATAAACGTTATTTTTTGATCTTAAAATTGTAGATCGAAAGATCGAATACTTCGAATGCGCAATTTTCAATGCAAATACTTAAATATTGAAAGAGTTCAAAAACAAAAATCTACCGGAAAAAATATTCAAGATGTTCAAATTAAAGTTTTACTTTCACAATAAAACTTGAAAGTATTTTTAAAAGTAAGTTTTTATAATTAACTTTTTCTTAACTTGAAATGCATCTTCTTAATTATTCAATGAATACAAAATATTATTGTGATGAAGAAATTGACTTTATCAGGGTTTACATAATAAATCAGTTATTTAGATTGTCATAGAAGTACTGTTTAAATATTGACCAAACTTTCGCACTTTTCCTGCAAGTAACAAATCAGTCTCTTATACAGTTTGGTCCATAATACGTTAAAAAATCATTTGAATCATCCGCAAAATTTGAAAGCAAGTTACATTGCAAGCACGTTTGAATAGTATCAAAACATTCGAAAATGTTGTACATTAAAATTTCTTGCAAATAGCAAATACTTCAGTTTGCTAAGTCATTTGAATGATCTTGCAATATTCAATTATTTGAATTCAAAAGCATTCGAAGCACTTTTACAATGATTCGGTCGAGCTGTAAGTGTCGTTTTCAGAAGTGTTGCGCTTGCTAGCGAAGTAGCCTGTAATTCGCAGAATTACAGGTACTCTCGCGTCTGCTCCCGGCACCAGGTTCTGAATTCATAGAAGTTCCTCTTGGCCTCTTCGAAGAGCTCAGTGAGCTGAGCTACGAGATCCGAGTGGTCGACGGCCTGGACGACTTCCTCTTTTTCCGGGGCTGGGAGCTGCTTGCTGCGCATATTTATGATCATAGCGCAGCACTCGCTTACCTAGTTGGCCGATGCCATGCCAATCGCAACGCCCGCGGCGAAGGAAAGAGCAAAGAAGTGCAGTTCCCTGATACGGGCGTCTGCGCCTTCTCCGCTGCCACAAATGTTCTGGTACCAGCGGCGGGTGCGACTCTCGCCGTTCTTCAACAGTTGCTCTGCTTTGTCGAGCTTGCGATCCACGTACCTCTCCATCTGCAAGCACCGTGATCCGGGAAAAATGTTTATTTATATAATTATATATTTGGGGAAATTGAGAAAATTTAAATTAAAAAAAATAATAAATAATGAGAAAATTAAGCTTTGTCTAAAAATGTTGAGAACACAATTTAATAAAATTTATACTTATTTTTTTTTTATAATTAGTTTTTACATCTTTAGAGTAAAAAACCAAATCAAACATGTAAATAACTTATAATTATAGAATCTGATTATATTAATCACAAATTTGTTAATATAGTTTTATTATCATTAAAATTACTAACAGATTTTCATAAAAAATTTCTAATTATTTTCTAAATTTACTATGTTATATATGTACATTGTATTTATACTAAGTATTAAGGCAACAATAACAATTTATAGTCAAAAAAATGTATAATTTTTTGCCCAATTTTAACAATAAATTTTTTAAAAATATATATATTTATTTTATTTATCATTATTTTAACTATGTAATATATAATTATATATACGCATTTTCTCCCGGATAACGTCCAAGGTATGCTTCTTTCCAATAGAATCAATAAAACAATACCGTTTAAAGTTGAAAAATTTTTTTATTGCATCTTTACACATAAGACAGTCTTATGGTTTATTTTCTAAGATTTTTTATATAGCGATATGTGTATATTAGCGGCAAGTGTCTATTTTATGAAAAATTAATTATTTATTGACCGATTAATAGATATTTATCCAATTAATATAAAATGATTTGATAATGATTTTTTTATTGGAATTATGAAGTCTTATTTTATAAACTAATAAAAGTATCATGAAAGTTCAAATTTGTTTAAAAAATGATATTCAATTACTATAAAAACTTTAATACTACTAAACATTGATAATCCTGGGAAATATTTATATTAACAAATTAACAATTTTTATTCAATAGTATAGTATCAAAAATTGTTTAAAGTAATCATACAAATTAGTAAAAAATTTTCATAAAAAGTTTGTTTTTTAGAAATAGAAATTTTATTACAAAATAAACATTACAAGTAATTGAATAAAAAATATTATAAAGTAATTTTTAAATATGAAAGAAAATTATTTCTGAAAGCTTTGTGGTAGTTATGTAATTTGAACTTAGTATTAAACAATTCATTTTCTTAAACATTTTTTAATCAGTCAGTATTAAACCATCTTCACACCATTGCGAAATTCTAATAATAATTAGATTGCTCTGGCAACAACCTTTAGGCAAAGTTCAGGCAACATTTTACAATCCACTGCAAGTATTTTTATCTACATAAATACTATTTGTTTTAGCGTTTTAAGAAATTGAAATTATAATGAATTAATAACACACTTACAATTATATAAAGAACACCTGATTCATAATAATTGATTAAAAAATAATTCAATCAACCGACAACTATTCAAACCAACTTGTGATTTAAGATAACTTAGAAGTAAGAGAAAAGTATTTTTATATTTCTCTTTGGCAAATAATAATCAATGAGTTCTATAACTTTCATAGAAATAAATTAAAAAATGGAAATGTTCTTATTATGTTTGCTTAGTTCTACAAAAGTCTGACTTTATAAGTCATGTATCGACATTTACGAAGCTAGACCAATTATAAAGCCACCAAGAAAACTAGTAGCCAAAATTGTGTTTGTTTGACAGAATTTTGTTACCTGAAAATTATATATAATATTGATTCCAATGAAAAAATTGTTTTTTTATTAAGCCTCTTTATACTAGAGGACCATTAGCAAATAAAATTAACTTATTCATTATTAATTTAATAAGTAAGTTTCATGTACATATATATATTGTCTTTTTTTGATTTATAAAAAAAAATTAATAAAATGTCTAAAGTTTATGTCATAAAAATACAAATAAAAGAGCATAAATTTATTGATTCATATTTGTGAAATTATAAATTATGATAACAAAATAATTTACTAAAAAGCAAAAGTTTAATTATATATTACTTACTTTAAGCAATTTCTTAAATTTCAAATTTAATAAATTTTATAAAGATTCTATATAAATAGACTTTGTTATATTAAATAATTTCTAATTAAAATTATAAAACTTATGTTCTGATACTGTTATGATTCTCTAGCATAAATAGAACAAATTAGAAGTTAATGAATACATTGTACATACCTTATCCATTAATTTAGGACCTTCACCAGTTAATTTTTCTTCAACTTTATCAGTTATCTTGTCTGCTTTCTTTTGTATCTTGTCCCAGTTAATTCTAATGTAGCCCTGGTTTGCTGCAATTTGAAGCATAATAATACCGCCGCCGACTGCAAATGCTGCAACTTTTCCAACTTTCATTGTTATAAAGCCAGTTGCCCTGTAATGATAAAAATAAGATGACTGTAAGTATAAAAGAAATAGTAATATTTTCTTATTGTCATATAATTTTGATATTACCATCCTGATGCAGTTCCGATCACTATCTGCTTGGTTGCCGATGTTTTACTGACATCACCCAGTATCTTCTCGATAATACCTTTGGCATCTTTGGTCACATCTGAAGCCTCTCGGTTTGCATCTTCCTTACCTTTTTTCGACGTGGGAAGACTCATTTTGATTCTATGTATAAATAAAAAAATATTTCTTAAATTCAAAATAACTTTTTTCTATAATTTGCAATTGTAAGTTAATGAAATTAATTTCAGAAGAATTATTTATAAATTAAATACATTTTATTTTGAGTGTCTATAAGTTATAAATTCTTTTTTAAGTTACAAAGATGCTAACTACAGATATGTATTAAATAGCAATAACATATTAAGTATAAGCACAGGTTAAACGTATAAAAAATATTGTAATTTAAAATAGAAAAGTTAAAATTTCTATAAAAATTAAATTAATAAAATAACTTTCTAGTTTTTGACAAAAATTGCATAATTTTACTCAATATACATGCATTGATCAAATTGTACATGAATCTTACATAAATGAGGTATTTTGGGGCAAGAGTCATGAAGATACATTATATTTAAATATACTCAAGCCTTAAAGGCATGAAAATACAATAAAATATTGAGGATAAGTTTATTTTTAATTAATATTGAACTATCAAACCAAAATGACTTAACTACTTCAGGGAATTAGTATGAAAATAGTATTGAACATTGAACAAGTTGTTAAAATATAGATGACAAAATTGGATGATGAAATCTACGGATGACTAATAAGAAAGAAATGAAAAAACTGAAGGACAGTGCTAAAACAATGGCAAGAAGTTCATCATCACAGAAAGCTAAATAATTTCAGATACCTAAGCATAATAAAATAAATTAAATAAACGAAAAGCTAGCACGGGAAAAAGCAGTACAGTTTCTGTCCAATTATCAGATACACATAGTAACTTGGTTCTTTGTAGGTCAAACACTGCATTAAAACAAGGATACTTATAAAAAAAACCACCGCACCAGTGTCATTGTTAAAACAAACACAGCTCTATATTAACAACACCTACCACAAAGGAATCCAAAAATAATCTTAAAACGGCATGCACACTATCAAAAAAAGAGAGAACAGCGCAACAATAAAAACAAAACAGACTAAAAGAAGAGGCGAGAACGAAGAAACGGAGCAGCGAGGTGAATCGTAAAAAATCAATAAAACGGACAACTCGTAATAATTCAGACCTCCGTAATTTATCTCAGGCCCAAGTGTTCAAGTCGACGGCGGAGGAAGTAGGCACGTCCTGTGCGCACACAGAGAGAAATCGAACTGCGTGCGCGAGGGAAAAATATCGATGAACACACAGCGCTGTGGCTGTGTAAGTAGTCGAGAGTGAAAACCGAACGACGGCCGAATGCGAAATGACCAGCTTACATTAACGTGCGTGCGAACGTTCTCAGGATAAAGGAAGCTATAGCTGGCGCCTGAAATAGGATATGTAACCATGCAGGCTGAAATAGGTATATACCGTCTTATGAGCTTGGTCGGGCCGCCGAGCTTCTTTTTGCGCGTTTCGGGCATTTATATACGCGCAGATAGGAGGGGACTGGCGCGTCGGTTACATTATATACCTATATATAGGTGTGTATACTCGCGCAGCAGACAAGATGTGCGCACAGTGGAGGAGAAATTGGCGGCTGCTGTTTTTCAGAGTCTCTCACCTATATATTGATTATCGTCCTCCGAGAGCGAGATTGCTTCAGCGGCGAGCCGGATTATGCGACGCTGCTGTATAAGTACAGGACTGAGCGAGGCAAATGCTCCGCGCTATCTGCTCTAGTTTTCCTTTGACAGATCGAAACTTATAACTGTGGCAAAGAGTCGGCCTCGTCTCGCTTGCGCGCAGGATCGCTGTGCGAGCTGGCTGCTGAGTGCGCAGTGCGCACGCTGAGTCTGCGCGATTATTTCTGGCTCTGTCGCTGTGTTATCGATAGGGAGATTTTATCGTGGCGATTGAAGATTCCTGCTTTTTCAACTTTTTATTGCGTTTGATAATTAATTGTACGTGATTTTTATGGTTTTTCTAATATATCTAACGAAAATAGTAAATTTTTTTGTTATCCCAAATAATGTATTCTCAATTAATTAGATAAAAATGAAATCAGAATCACTGTGTAAGTATTGTATTTTTCGCCTCTCACATACATGGATCTAATTGTTTGTTCTACTCACCCCTGATTATCACCACTCGTACCAGACTTTCACTCTTAAAAAGGCAACCGCACCCAAACCGTAATTCCGTAACTCGCGCCGAAAATCCAGAACCCATCAACCAGCGCCACCTACAGCTAATCATTCGCTTTGAGGTTAGAATTTCCTAACCTCGTCGCGCCGCGAGATGACCGCTTCGTTCGTGGCGGGGGCGCGCGTACAAACAAACACACGAACGTGCAGCGCGCACACACACAGTCGGCAAAACTCACTTAACCAGACGTACATACATACATACACATGCAGCCGCTTCCTTAATAGCAGTGCACGACTCGGCGAGATGCGCGCGTTCGCGTTTCCACTGCTGCTCGCGTAGCTGCCGCGCCGCTGCCGATCTCTCTAAGCTCGCCCCCGACGTGCGCGTTTAACCTGAAACCGTCGTCGCGTACACCCGGGCGTAGCAGTGATTCCGACCGACGATGAGTTGACCTCGCCTTCCCCGGGGAAGTCGGAGCCGCGTCCGCGAGTGTCTCGAGTTTCTCGTGCGCCGGAGGATTTGTATTTTCGTGCGACGATGCCGCTCGCCCGTTGATCGCGCGAGCGAGATCCCTGCCTGCCGATATACAGTGTCAGTTCACTCTCTCCGCGTTCTCTTGGCTTTTTTTCCCTGGCTGCGCGGCTGGAGCTTTTTCGCGCTGAAGTGTGCCGAGAGGCCAGGAAGGGACGATCATGGCTCAGGAGACCGACGACATCAATCTCAAGCCCCAGGAGCTGCAGATTCTCTCGGAGCTCGACAGGTCGGCTCAGTGCTATTGTTGTCGTTTTCATTTTTTTTTCAATGGCTAGCCTACTGACATCCTTGCCTACATCTCCTCTGCTGATCCACTTTTCACTCTGCAAATTGCAATTTTAAGGGCTTTCTCCTCCTGGTTCTATGGGTTTAGAGTAAATTCACTGCGATCAACTATTCTTTTGCCCAACAAGTGCATGTAGTACTTTTGTTATCTCACTGATTTGGTATCTTTAGTGGAGCTGATGTGTTTATTTTTTTTTGATAATAGTGTAACATTTTATATCAAGGATTATCTTGAAGTTTACAAATATACCAAACAGTTTCTCATAAAGAATTAATTGTTTGTTTCATTTAATAATACATATTGGAAAAGTATAAACAAATAAATAAATATTTCCAAGAAAAATAAAATAAAATATTAAGATATCAATAGCATCATAATGAAAAATTTTATTTCAAATTATTTATATACAATTTGTTTTTATTTATTTTAAATAAATTAACCTAATGTTTTTACTATGGTGTTACAGCCGTCAGTTTGGTTTTCTAAAATTGAATTCTCCAGAACAAGCCAAAAAGAAAGCTTTAGTTGTTCGTGCAATCAAATATTTAGAAAGAATGTTAGTGCAAGCGCAATCTGAAAAACAGCGCAGAAAAGCTGACAGTACAAAATCAAATTTGGAGGGTTCTAAGGATGATGATGAGGATGACGATGATGAAGAAGATAAAGGAATCAGTATTGATCCTAAAACTTACTGTAAATTGGGTCACTTCCATTTGTTGTTAGAAGATTTTAATAAGGGTATGTAAAAGTTACATATACATTTAAATAATTTATCATATTTAATATCTTTAATAATTCTTCCTAACATAATACTTTTGTTACAGCTATGTCCGCTTATCAGAAATTTTATGAATTAAAAGGAGACTACTGGAAAGATGCTTCATTTCTTTATGGACAAGGACTTGTCTACTTTCACTTCAACGCATATCAATGGTAAGTAACGATTCCAACCAATCTTAAAATTATAATCAATAATCAAATCTTTAAAAAATTATCATTATTAAAATAAAATAATTTTTATTTTATCAATATTTCATTTATATTAGATAAATTTTAAATAAAAAAAAATATTAGATAAATGTTTTGTTTTGGTAATAATTTAATTAGAAAAGTTTAGAAAAGTATTTTATTTTATAAAAGAAGTTGCATTTTACATTATTTCGTGTATTAACTTTTGTAAAAAAAAAAGTTTTTATATTATTTAATTTAAAACAATTTTCACATGGTAATTAAATATTTTAATTTCTTTTTTACAAAAGTTGTATCTGGTATTCAACCTGTTGAGCTTCATGCAAATAAATCCAATGCAATTCAAACGAATACCATGTATGATATACAGTTTTTTTATTCATAAACATGTTCCTAGGCTGTAATTAAAAAAACAATTTCAATCTTAACATTTACAAGTTTTTCACTCGTTTATTTACATTGGCCAGCAAAGTCTTTTAAAACTTATCCAAAGGCCAGCATAGGAATTATCTAATACAGAGCTGGCTCTCGGCTCGAATGCTCAGAGAGGGTGCAAAAGAAGGCAAAAAGACCGAGTAGAAGAGCCGGAAAAATGCTGTAATCTCTGGCCGGCGCAAGCGAGTGAGAGTCGCTCACCTTGAAAAGGGGGCGTCGGCCCCTCGGCGACCGGGGGTTCGTTCTCCTCTTCGTCTCCTCGCCTTTTTCTCTTCTTTTTCGCTTTTTTAAATTCGCGCGGAAGGTACGGTTGATAAGGCAGCATCCGGTACCGAAGGGAACTTGCTTACCGATCGAGTAGTTTAGAGCTTTTTGCTGAGGCCAATAGAGGGATAAAGGGCCGGTTTCTGAATGTTTACATTTTGGAGTTTATTGATCAGTTGGCCGAAGTAGATAACTCGAAAACTTCAGAGCGTTCCCAAAATAGTAGATTTTGAAAAATTTTAGATTTTTGTCGTGTCTTTAAAAATATTTTGCACTTTCATTGCATTGATAAGTATTATTTTTATGCACGAAAAATAAAGTTTTCGATTGTTGAAAATTGAAACAGTCTTTTCTTCCCGCCAATCATTATATATTAATCATTAAAAATATTCAAAAGTTAAAAAAAAGGAATTTATTGATATTTATATATCTTCTATATTTATCCAATTAAAATAACTGTATTATTAAACTAATAATCATGAAAGATAATTTATTAAAATAGGAAATTTTCTTTTCTTTAAAGAATAATAATCAAAATTAAACTTATAACGCATTAAAAATACAAATAGTATTTATAGATGGTAAATATGTATAGTTTGTATTGTTGAATGTAAATTAGAACAAGAAACGACATAAGAGACACACATAGAAAATGAATGAATAATGCAGGGTGATAACTTATCTGACCTGAAATGGATTTATTAATGCAATCAATTCTTATAAGAATTGTTATTTTCTGGCGAACTATCGAAATTTATCAAGGGGGTAGATTTGTTACATATTACATCAATGGGGTCAGAACAACTATTGTTGAAGGCACTCTAGATAATGAGTCATTAAGTCTAAGATCAAAAGAAACAATCAGTTCATATTTAAATAATCTCAAATAAGAAATTGAAAAAAAAAAATAATTTTCTTATATAGTTCAAATAGAAAATGAATAACTCTTTCGTTAGTCAAGTAAATTATTTAAAATAATTCTTAATAAGCGAAAGTCGAGCTTCTATAATTAAACATTAAAACCATTGACAAATAAATCAAAATTTTCTCTAAATCAAAATAATTACATTCCTCATCCATTCCCAATCAATCAAACCGAAAACGTCAATGAAAAAAACAGTGCATCGGTGACAATGCAGCAATAGAGCTAGCGCCCGCACCTACATCGCAAGCATCTAGCGGCAGTAGTAGCGGCAGCTCGGGCTGTGTATAGGCTCTGCTAGCGAGCTACGTGCCTGGCTGCTGCGAGCGCATGGCGGCCTGCGGCCTTTGGGGCGTGGGGGCGCGCACCGCCGCAGCTCGAAAGAGCCGACGCGACGAAAACCGCCGACGTCGAGTGCACGTGCTCACACGGCTCTGTCTATGCGCCTCGAGTGTGCGCGTGCTGCATTGTTCGCCGGAATATGTGAGGCTATACGGCTCTGGGTTGTTTGATAGGGCGGTGAAGAGATGGGAAATTGGGAGAGCTTTTGGGAGGTTGGGTGCTAGTGGTTTTTTGGGGGTGAGTGGTGAGGATGTTTTGTAGATGGAAAGAGGGAGGGTTCACTTTTTATAGGTGATGTTTACTTGTAGGGAAGTAGGCGATAAAGTACGTAATCGCTGTAGTAAACAGTGAAAAGGGCAAAAATATTGGTTATGAAAGTGGATATTATCTATGATAACATTTCATTTAAAAATCTTTATAATTGTATGATGCACTGTTTTGTAGCGAGGTCACGCCTCGCTGCAGCAAAAAGTGATAATTACACTTTTCTAAATTTAGAAAGTAGAAATTTAGAAGATTTTATGTGTTTTTAAGTGAGATTTACTAGTCAAAATAATAAGATAGTACTTTGATGAAGTTGAAAGTCCCAAAATTCTGAAATAATTTCATTTTGGAGCTTCGTCAGAGATTTAAAAATAATAACACTTCAGATAAAGTGAAAATAGAATAAATAATTGCAAGCAGTATATTTTATTTTTTGAAATACTTAAACTGATGAAAACAATATTTAAAAACCTTTTTAAGAAAGTAAACGTTTAAAACGTCCCAGATTTTTATACACTTTAAGAATAAATAACAATGTAAAAACAAATAAAGAATTTATGAAACATGCCTTGCAGTAAAATACTTTTCTTACGTTTAGTTTCATTTACTTTACATAATCAACATTTTATTACCCAGAATTATCTCCTACTTTTACTTGCAGCGAAATCCGAGAAGCGTAAAATTGGCCAAGCAACTAAATAGCTGATTTTTATAGTCGATTTTGAAACAGCATTTCTAAAGAAATTCAAAAACTGCAAAATTTATAATAGTGCTGATTTAAAAATATGTATACATAAGCGTGAAATATGATTTTCGCTATTCACTTATTACTCGAAATACAAGACACTAAATAAAGAATGCTGATATCAAAAATATTCGCTCATTCAGAAGGAAAGAAATAGTAAAAATCTCATTCACTTTTGCGCTAAATCCAACCTAGCAAGAACTTTGTCGCCAAGCCATTAAAGCAATTCCGTAAAAAAGGAAAATTTCAAAATTCGATCGTGCCTCATAACTTTCTAATCATTAGCGGCAATTCTCAGCATAACCGATCTATTTTTCGCAATAACAGAGCAAAGATCGATCGGTGCAGCTTGGATCCGTCTTGCGCGCGCGCGCAAGGCGGCAGAGAGCGCGGCTCTAGTACCTATACACGGCGCGTTATTTCGCCACCCAGAGCCGGATACGCGGCGGGCAAAAATACCCGAGCAAATCGGGTCATCGGCTCTCACGCGAAAACCCGCCAGAGTATGATAGCAAGTGACGTTTCCAGGACTATAAACAACGTGCGCGACTTGCTTTTGCTCGAATTCATTTTTTTGTTTTTTGTTTTAAGTTTTAGAATGTTATGCTTTTATGTGTTATCAAGTGCAGTACGTGCGTAGCGCTTGGATGAGAAGGCGCACGTAGAGTAAATGAGTTATTTTATTGTTGATATCTTCATAAATATAAAAAATTATTCGTCATACGACAAACTTAATTATTGCTCTTGAAAAGAAAAAAAGAAAGTATTTTTATTGCCGCAAATTTAAATTGGTCAACCGTGGCGATCAAGCCACCACCAAAGCTCCGGGCCTCGCACAATCGAATAATGATATTGCTTCCGCGCGATAGGACTTCAATATACGAGGAGAATAAAATAAAAAAAAGGCTTCAGGACAGGCCGTCTGGCGCGCGCGGCTGGGACAATAGCCCGACCAAAAAAAAGAGAATAAGAAAGCGAACGCAAACACACGCGAGCGACTTTCCGCTCTGGCATAAGCTTTCGAAGTGAGAGAGAGCGAGAGCGAGAGAGAGAGAGAGAGAGAGA
>JAPYZB010001526.1:0-14216 GCA_030522745.1 Eupelmus kiefferi | reverse complement strand
AGTTTTAACTGGTCAGGCCCTTTCCTTCGTCCTTGCAGGACGAGGATTGGTTAAATCGGATTAGGTAAATAAAATTTTGTCTAAGAATCGCTGGCGTATGAGAAAAGGCGCAAAAGAAAAATGCTGGAAAATTTTTAAAATGTTTCGAAGATGCTTAGAATGTACTGTCTATTTATTATAAATATTGATAAAATAGATATTGTTGTAGAAAATATTGATTTTAACTTCATTATTAAACAATAGTAGTAATTTGTATTAAACGCAATCATACTGTGACAAAATCAAATTAGTTGTTTTATAAATTTCGACGATTATTTTATTAACATTTATACTTTAAAAGTGATCTTCTCTTCTCTTATACTTTAAAATAATAATAGTTTAATCAAATGTTAAATCTTATATATAATATTATTGTTTTATCTTAATAATTATTTAAGATATATCAATTTTCAATAGCCTTTAATTATTCTTAAACGAAAACAAATTAATAATAATGTATATAATACAATCTTAAATTATAGAATTGATTATTATCAAGTTTCATAAAATGATTAAATATAATGTTAATAACTCTTCTAAATTAATATTTCATAATTAAACTTAAATCTAAAAGAGATACATTCAGCTTTTTAACAATCTTAAAATATTAACACAATATTGCAACTATTCTTTTTGTTGCTAATTTTATTATTATTAATAAAAATTTATATTATTAATAAATATCACTAAGGATAAAAGTACTTTTAGTACAGCTTCGGATACTTCAAGTTAACTTTAAAATGTAAAAATGAAAAGGTATTGCTGCAGTCTACCTGCGTATCCTAAACATAAAATTTAAAATATCTTAGCTGGAAATCTGGTAATCTTTATTGTCTTTGGCTATTGTCCGAACGTTTACCTGAAGGATTGAATGCAATACATCCCAAACTCTCTAAAATTTAACGAGTAAATTCCTACCAAAATTGTATCCTTACCGAAACTCTCTTCTCACAGGGTTAAAAACCCCACAATAGGGTCAGCTCCTGAAGGGGGACTACGCAGGTGCTCGAGGAGTTGGCGCAGATACCTTAACGAGCGCTTTCCTGGAGTTTTTATGGCGGTCGGTAAAATAATTTAGGGTCAGCATAGCAAGAGTCGAGAGAAAAACGAGGGGGCAAATGAGGCCGTCTAGATATGGCCTTAAAAGAGTTGACAGCTCCGGCTCGAGTCCTGTTCTTTGACAGAGATTAAATAAAATACCTTGTTGATGTTTTATCAATAAAGCCTACCCATTTCGTAAATTTAATTAATAATGAAAAGTAAATTTTAAAACGTTCATATTATAATTATAATTAATATTGCTCACTTTATTCAAATAATCGTTTTATTTAATTGAATAATGTTGATTTGTTGAAAAAAGTTATTACAAGTGTTTGTATAAGCGTTAGAGTATATAGCGTGCTCGAGATTACGCTCTATTTGTATTTTATGTGTATACATATACGATATGATAATGTACGTATTATTAGAATGAATTTGATATTTGATAAGAGTGAGCGGTGAGATTTCCCCATAGGTACCCTTTGTCTATACCTATCGGCGGTTCGATAGCTTTGGGGAGTACTTATACGTACTTTTTCGTTAAAATGAATCTCTGCTGATTAGTGCAATGAGTAGAATGTCTTTAGGTAAATTAATATTTCTAATTATAAGTCAATTGTCCAATCGAGACATATAATATATAATATATTGAGTTAGTGAATTGATGAAGTAGTTGAAAATTTATTGTATGTGTATACAAAAATAGAACGACTGTTTACATTTTCTTATTACATATTATTTAAATAAATAAATTAAAAATAAAATAAAATCAATGTTTACTTTATTTTACAATCTCTTACTCCATCCCTAAATAGCATTGGGTTCAGAGATTCAAAATAACATTCGAACGGAAAATTACAGATATTAAAAAAACCAAAATCGCAGTATTGCAATGTACCCAAAAACTTAAGTTATGGATATTTTTAGTACCCCAATTATTAAGCTTTTATTCTGCAAAAAGCAAATAAAAGCTTATTTTTAAAAGTTGGATGTTTTTTCTTAAAGCTTTATTAAGGTTGATTAAATCATTAAATTTTTAATTAAATGTTCTTTTCTTATATTTTTCTTAAACAGAATAAAAAATCTTTATTCAAAAAGGAGTGTTTTAAGATTTTAAAATTTATATGCCTTAATCATACAGAGTTTATAGAATATCCATAGTTACAAAAATATTGAATATTTATTTGTTTTCTCGGCTATAGAATTTTAATGTAATATATATTCATCACTTTATATTATATTATTAGTAATTAAATTTTTTAAAGTGTATAGTTTTTTTTAAGAACAATTCATCATTATCAATTCATTTTTGTAATTAATAATTAATAATGAATAAAAATAACAAACAGATATACTTTTTTAAAATCTAAACCACGACATGAATTCCGATTTTACAATGCAAATACATCTTCAAACTCATCATTCTGAAGCAACAATGTTATTGAAAGCCAGATCACCAAGTTTGAAAAATCGTAAATATACAACCTAACCCGAAGGTTAGGTAATACATCTTACCTCGCGGCGTCAAACACCAGACCCCACAGCTGTTCAGCAGCGATTCAAAATTCCCGCCCTAAAAAAATCCAACAAACTATACCAAAATCTACGCCAACGTTCGCTCCGCCATATTGAAGCAATACTTTCCCCAACGCTCGCACAGCGCGCGCATCGTCACAGCAGCACTCTATACTCTCGGTCAGTTCTTGTAATGAGCGTGCGCGAGTGCCGCGGCGGTGGCGGCCAACCTGGATTCGTTTATCCATCCAACCCATTACCAGCTTGCCCCCCAGTTTCTCATCAGCGGCAATCCGCACTCTCATCCAAATTGTTTTTCTCCTCATCAAGTTGAGCACTCGCCGACGCTTTTCTCAGAGAAATTTCGACTCCCCGCGTTGCAGGCTGGGGCCTCTCGATTTCACACAAATGCTGGACTGAAGAATTACTGGCCTTTTATTCATCGCTACGCTGGTGAGCAGAAAGTTTATGAAAAATGCTGAACCAGGCAGTGGTGGAGGCACTCTACTCGGCGACTTACATCGAGAACTACCTGGACTGCGTCGAGAATCTGCCCAACGATCTTCAGAGGCACTTGTCCAGGCTGAGGGAGCTGGACGCGACTTGTCAAAGTAAGGATTAACGATGTGGGGACCAGGAGTTCTTGGTTTCTCGTTTCGAAGAAATTTTTTGAACGCGCGGGCTCGTTTGGACGATGTCGCTTCTGCCTCTCCGGGCTCGAGGGAGATTTTGTCGAGAGAAAAGTTTTCTGTGCGGCTGGCTTTCGAGTGATGTTTTCACTGATGGAATGCGGGCTTCGCCGAGGCTTTTTGGACGAGGAGAGATCGTTCTTCGAGCTCCGGGGCAAGGTTGTGATGGCTTCATTTTGCGCGTGCGACGAATGCTAGGAGAGAAGCTATATGCGTGGATTGGTGCATAGTTTTTTTGCGAGGTTGCTTGTTTGCTAGCGCGAGTTTTGCTTTTTCAGTTTGGTTTGGTGATTGTTGGGTCAATTTTATTTGGTGATTCAGTTATGGGGATAGAAAAGTAACAAGCACTGAGGCTTCTGAGTGGGGGGAACATGTGTGTAAACAAAAATTAACTTTTTGAGTATATGAAACTTAATTATTCTAAAAATTATCCATACCAAAAGATGCAGTAGGCTTTTGATAACATTTTAAGTTCGAGGTTTTGTTTATCAGAGATATGCGTAAACATGTGTTTAGCATCATGTTTATAAACATAAATTACTGTATACATCTTAAATTTAACTACTGTTATAATTCTTCACAAACATTATTTAAAGAACAGAAAGTTTAATAAATCATAAGCAATAATAGATAAATGTTTATATATGGTTTACATCAAAATCTGAATATTCTAGTAAAGTATACAAAATTAAAATTCTATTTCAGCAAGCAACTTTTACTATTATTATACTTATACATTATTTTAAAATGTATTTAAAATATCTTTTCAGTTAAATATAATTTAACGCATATTTTATAGATTGTAAATCATTTGGGTAGGTAGATACCTTGTATGATTAATAGTTCTTTGCTTAAAATTACAATTTACTGTCTTTACAGCTTCATTTTAAATTTACCTAATAATGAATATCTTTTATTTTTCTAGCTTATTTAAGAGAAGTTGATCAAAACCAAGATGTACTTTCGAAGACAGAAACAAATGGATCTGCAAAAACTCGGGCTCTTGTACGTGTACAACAAGCTCTTATTGCAGCGCAGGAAATTGGGGATGAAAAGCTACAAATTGTACAAATTATACAGGATCTCATAGAAAACAAAACTAGACAGCTAGACATGGATTTTAGGAATTTAGGTATGTTTATTTTAGATATTTTATAAAACTATAACTTAACATATTATGTGTAAATTAATGTATGCATTTATTTATTTTTATAGACTTTGGAAAAGAGCAGGAAACTTCAGAACCAGCAAGAGATAATAATGCAAATACAAATGCTAATTCTGGAAACAATGCTAATAACAACGACAGACCAACAAAACGAGCAAGAAGAACCAGAACAGAAACTTTAGTTGAAGCTGCACAAGCAATGGACATGATCGTCATGTCAGAGAATCGTTCATCGAATCTACCAAGTTCATCAAATGGAACTCAGAAAAGAGCAAATGCAGCAAATACTGGCAAAAAGAAGAAGAGAAAATCAAGGCAAGGTACTCAACAAAATCAACATCGGGAAGATACACCACCTCCACCAGATGATGATCTTGCAATAGATCCTGATGAACCCACATATTGTCTTTGTGATCAAATTTCTTATGGTGAAATGATTCTATGTGACAATGATTTATGTCCCATTGAATGGTTCCACTTTTCATGTGTGTCACTCAGTACAAAGCCAAAAGGCAAGTGGTTCTGTCCCAAATGCAGAGGAGATCGACCAAATATTATGAAACCTAAAGCACAGTTTCTTAAAGAATTAGCTCTTTATAATAAAGAAAAGGAAGAGAAGTCGTAGCAATAAATGAAAAGATAAAGTTTGTAATATAGAATAATATTATTGTGCATCACGGTAAAATTAAACATATAAATATAGTGATTGGATCAGTTTAAAATTAACTTTTACAAGTATAGACTGAGAAACCATTTGGTTTTTTTTATAAAAAAAAACTTATAAATTTAATTTTGTAAAAAAATAATTTTAGAATTTAATTTTGAAAAGAATAAAGAATATTTTTTTTATAAAAAATAAAACAAAGATGTGACTGTGCAAAGAAACGTTCATTTCATATCTAATATTTAAACATAAGGAATTACATTTTCTTAGTCATACATACACACTTTTCACACATACGCGCGATTGCAATATCTGCATTGTTTGATCAGCAAACTTTTGCTGATGGAAATCTAAGACAAATCACAAATATGCGTGGACGTTAATTATGTTCACACTTGTCCAGTGAAGATCACATGAGAAATGTAGTACGAATCAGCGTCAATTGTTGTATTTAACGTTGATAGTACCTAAAAAAAACGAAATTATAATTGTAAAATACTTATATTAATCTTTGGATCAACTTAATTTTATATATGAACATATTATGTAAGTTAGATATGTAAGACTTTATTGATGTATTGTATATGCGAGTGAATGTTTTATAAAAGATATTTATTGAAAATTTTGTTACACTAATTTTCAAGAGTTCTTTATGTTATATTTTTTTAAAAACTAAAAGTTTTGTATGAAATGACAAAAAAATAGTTGATTTTAAGTTTTGTATATACTTTTTAGAAATAATCTTTATTTAAGTAGCAGTTAACTAAAATTCAATGTTTAAATAATCTTTTCATTTATTTAAAAAAAATTTCTTTATTATTAAAAAATTTAAAATTAAATTTTTTTCAAATCCTTATAAAATTTTTTTTTTTTTTTTTTTTTTTTTTTTTTTAAATTTAATTATATTTATGGTGTTTTAGTGATATTAGGAAGGTATTATAATTAGATAGATTCAAAAAGTATGTATTTATCACAGTAATATGTTTAAAGAAAAAACAGTAATAAAAATCATTGACATTAATAATTTTATTTATTGTTAAAATAGTATTATTATTTTATTACTGTATATAAAATAAATGAAATGAATAAATGAAATAATACTGTACTTGTATCTAATGTCAGCGAGGATCTTCTGTTGAACCACTTTCTTGAAAATTTAACCAGGACTGTTCAACTACAGTTGCCACCCTTTTTTCGTACTCACGCTTATTCTCTTGATATAATTGAGCAGCTAAAGAATTAGCTGGAGAATTTGGATTTGGCTCATCCAAAAGAGACTGAAACAAAATGTGAATATTCGAAAAAAAATTGTACTATGAAAGTATGTAAAGCTGATATGTACATTTGATAAGGAAAGGAAAACAAAATACATTGGATAAAAATTGAAATTATGCATTTTATTATATGTTTGTGTATATATACTTTTCATATGTATAAGTGAATGAATTTTCGTGTACTATAAGTACTATAATAATAATGATAATTGTAATCATAATAGCAATAGCAATTATAATAATTAAATGACAATAATTCCAACCAAAAGTACAGTTCTGCGCTTCTTTTTACAGTAACATGATAGGGAAGGGTTTGCTTTGTACCTCTTTTAGAGTACAGAAGCAAGAAAGCTACTTTGTATTAACTTTTCAGTTTATTTCATTCATAACTCCTAATACTTCAATAATTATAGGTATATGTACTAGATTAGTTTTTTCTTTTTTTGTAAAGCTCCTCTTTTATCGCCTCGCCTCCTCTCTTTTTGTTGGCTCTTCCGCGGTATTCGAATAAATAAATACACAATTTTATATTAATTTATTATACAACATTGTAAAAATTCGATCTAATGTAGTTGCACATTTGTGTTTTTTAGGGTAGTCCTCAATTTGTAACTTTTAATTTTTCTTTCATCTCTTACCTTTTTTAGCAATATAAAAAATAAATATGTATGTAAAATTTTAGCATTAATGCATTGAACAGTATAAAAATTCCTAAAATATCTAATAAACTTGAAAAATAATTATTATAAGGTGTATCAAAATTAAATTATTTTGCTGTTTAAAAAAATTTTAAGAGCAAACTGTATATAAAAATTGTTATATTATATATAATGAATTTTGTTTAGTTTATTAAGTACAGAAGAATATTTTATATTTTATTAATTTCATTTTAAAAGAGAAAATAAAATTTTAAATCACAGTGAAATTGTTTTGTTGGCCGCTGCAGTTTACAATTTGTTTAAAAATGTAGTTGAATCCCTAAAATAAATTGTAATTTATTATAAAAATGTTTTGCTTTGATTGATCACTAAAATTTTACAAGCATAGTATTTTTTAATCGAGTATCAATATAATTTATGCAAAAAAGTATAAGAAAAAAAAATGAAATTTAAACATTTAATTAGCTATAAATAGGAACTACCCTAGTGAGTATAGTGTTTGCATACGTCGAGTGTGTAAAAGAGAGAGAGAGAGAGAGTACAATGTTTGTGATCGAATCAGAGACTTGGGGAGTTGACATGCTTATAAAACTAAAGCACAAAGGCGTTAGCTCCAATTCACGGGGTGGCACGTTAGCTCTCCTCTCGTCCTCGACACGCCTCGTAGCGACTGCTGCTGTACGCTGTAGCTGAAGTCGGCTGCCGTTAAGGGTACGGTATACTGACAAAACTAAAAATCAAAGTCCTTAATGTTTTTTTTTCTGTCTATACTTTGCGGTTGTGTCATTAAATCATATTTTACAATGACGTGAATTTATTTACAAAAATATACAAAGCTAAGATATAAATTAAACAAAATTATTTTCTTATTTTAAGTAAATTTTTTTAATTGTTTTTCTCTACAGAAAAAATTGTACGCACAATCTGTGTTTTTATTACTTGATTACGATTACTTCCATTCCGTAATAACTTTAATTTGTGGAACATTAATTATTGATAAAAAACAAGTTTTAAATAGTGGTAGATATTTATAATTGTCATTTGGTTCAAAATAAAAATGGATTTTTAGGTTAATTTTATAAATTTTTATATACTTAAAAGTCTAGAATACCACATAATTTTTTTTTAATCAAAATTAAAATAAAACTAGTTATTAAGTATAAAATTGTTTTGAAATTTAAGTTTATTTTGATACTTGACCAAAGGTGAAACCTTTTTTATTGTGTGTATTGTGAAAAAATTTTACTCATCAGCTTATTAAAAAAATATATTTATTTTACATTTTCATTTAAATAATTTACATAATTTTCAAATAAATCAAGCACTATAAAAATGCACTTTGTTGACAAAGTTAACGAAGAATTTAATCCTTTCAACTAATTTATAATTTAAGAAAGTGCCAGTATAGCGTACCCTTAAGTTGCTGCTGCGACAGCGGCGAGCTCTTGCCTCCAACTAATCCACGAAACTCTGCTCCACACAAGCCTTCACTCGCTTCTCGTACTCGCGTCGGTTCTCTTTGTACAGTTGTGCCGCCATCGAATTGGCGGGTGAATTTGGGTTTGGGTCACTTAACAGCGACTGCAACCACACAAAAGTCGTACTTATAATTTCATTTTTTTAATTTTACGAAATTGATAACACTTGCTCTTTTCAAGGGAAAATATAAAAGTAAAAAATTATTCAGTAATTGATTTTTTTCAAAATTTTAAATATTAAAAGTTCATAAAATTAATGATAATCAAATTTTCAATATAAACACATTCAGTGCTTACCATATGTATGAGTCATAATAATAATTCAATACTCAAAAATGCATTTATTATCATATATTAATATTGCAGATTCTGATGAAACTCTGGGAAATTTATCCAGTAATAAAAGATTATATTTACTAACCAAATTTTAACTCCAGATTAACTGTGAGTGTTAATCTGTCATCATGGTTATTAATAGCATTGATTTTATGAAACATATATAAGTCTTAGTTGTTATATTTAATTTTTTAAAAAATACAAAATTAAGTCACTTGTTAATTACACATTTTTTAAACAAAATAAAATATTTTCTAGAGAATTATAGAAATCTATAATATTGGAATTTAACATTCAATAAAGATTTTGTTTTAATAATTTTAATAAAAAATAAAAATATAAATAAAGTTAAGGAAAAGTAATTAGACTATAATTAAAATTTATAAAAAGTAAAATGAATTTTATGAAAAAATGTTAAAAATTTTGAAAAAATGAGGACATTAATTATGTATACTGTGTTATAAGTTATATGCTGACTTAAATTAACAATTCAAACAAACACATGTATATGAATTTCTATTAAGTTAACTTATTCTTCAATTTCTGAATAATTTTTTAATTTTCCCTTGATTTTTAATTACTGCACATTGAAAGCTTGGTTAATAATGACCTTATCATTAAGGTTAATGTTATTAAATTGAGCGACTGATTTTGAAACAGGAGTTTAACACGAGAGGTCCCGACTTTGATGAATTGCAACCGCTGTTAAGACATTAAATAAAAATGTTCGAAAAACAGCAAAAATTTGCAAATCATGATGATGCTCTAGCTACTACAAATTTTAATAAGTTACCTGTATGGATGTCAGAATCGCAGAAACATCGTACGTGGGACTCCAACGATTTTGTAAGATGTCCAGACAGATACCACCATCTGCATAGACATTTGGGTGAAACATCTTACTAACAAATCTCACTGTTGGTGGCTTATTAGGATATTCCTCTGTGAATTCTATCGTAAGTTTGAAAGTTCCATCTTCAAAGGGAGTGTCATGTGGTCTGTAAAGAATTATTGATTTTTCAAAGTCAAATAACCACAGTGTATATCAAATTTTTATTCAAGTTTTTGTTTTTTTAAATTTGTACAGATAATCTTTGGATCTTTTTAAATCATTATCACTGAAATCTGTTATTAAATATTATCAGTATGTTGAAAGCTAATTACTTAAGATATAATCATTTTTGTATATATTTGATTTTAACTATATATTCAAGGTATTACTTGTATTTTCTACTATTAATGCTTATTGATGCTCCAAAATCTATCTCAATAAAAACAAACCCACTGCTATCTCAATAAAATCAGATTTTCCACCCCATAATCATACAAAATCCACCTGTACTACTCAAGTACTAAAAATCTTTATATAACACCTGGCATATAACTATCTCGTGCAATTGCTTAACAAACTAATCAGAAGATCCGCTTGGTGTACAACAACATCCACAGATGGTGGCTAATCAACGAGCTTGCTTTCGCAAGCCACGCTCTCTGCTTTATCAGTCTCCCTTGACACTTTACCCGCCAGCCTATCACCTCCAGGTCAGACTTTGCTCGTCGCCAGAACTCACCCAAATATAACTGCATTCCATATCATAATATTGTTGTCGGTGGGTGCACCCGAGACTCCGGTTGGTGGATCTTCCTGTAACCTGCAACAGAGCATCGGAAGAGGCACAAAGGCATTATCAAATCACGTCCAAGATCAAGGCGCGCGCGAAGAGTCATCTCCCCCGCCTCTCTGGCCCCCCTCGCGCGAGTATAAGAGTGAGAGAGAGCTTTCTAATAATAAAACCGACAACCGCGGACGTCATCGACGTGTCCGTCGACGTCTCTCGCCCACCGCCGCCAGATATTCCCCGCGATACGAGGCGCAGAAACGTCAAAAGGGCGCGGACGATGCGCGAGTTGCGATATATAGGTTAAAACGCTAATGCTCCGACGAAACTCTCTCTCTCTCCCTCGCTCCGGACAATGGAGAGTTTCTCTCGCTCCAAAACCCGCTAATGAGAAAAAGGTAAAAATAAATCACCTCTTGAAGTCCCGCATGAGCCGCCTTCTCGCTGGGGTCGACATTCCTCGGCGATGCTCTAGCTGAAGACTCTCGCTCTCTGCAGCAGCAGCAGCTCGGCTCTATCTGTGTGATGACCCGCAGCTCAGGGGAGCTGTCCACGTCCCTCTCTCTCTCTCTCTGGTTTTCTGCGATGTAGCAAGAGAGAGAGAGTGAAAGAGCGCGCACCAGCAGCAGCGCGCACGACGCACTAGGCTCTCTCGGCTGCGCGGAAAAAATAATTCAACACACGCTCAGAGAGAGACACGCACGCACTACGTCTTCGCCGTCGATGTCTACTAGGCGAAAAGTAAGGCTCTCTCGCCCAGCTGCTGCTCTAGGGCCGTCCGACACGGGAACACACAGCAGAGCACGACCTATCGACCTCCTCGGGGATAGAGCGCGCGCGCGAGGGAGAGAGAGACGGTGTGTGTGTGAGCGCAGAAAAGAGAGCTGCTCTCTGCGCGGAAAATCCGCCGATGAATCAGTCTATATCACAGAGTGTGTCCCCTCAGAGTGAGAGAGAGCGAGAGAGAGACTGCGCGAGTCGTCCGCGCACGCAGGGTAAAATATCACACACGTAACGTATATATGTAGGCCCGCGCGCGAGCGTCAGCCTCTGGGTAATGTCTCTCCTTCTCGTGGACGATGTATACAGTCGTGCTCCGCTGCTCGTTGCGTCGTGTCTATACTCTCTCTCTCTCGCTCTTCTCGTCGAGCGCGCGACTCTCCGCTGCCTGCTGTCTCAAGCCTTTTGTCAACGAGAGTGTGTTGAATGTATGTATGTATATGTGTGTGTGTGTTCCGAAGGCCGCCCTGTTCGTGCGCGCTTATGCTCACTCTCTCTCTCTCGCTCTCCCGGGTTTATACCGTTATACCCTTCCCCCGTCGCTCTCTCGCTCACGCGCAGTGTATATGGCTTAAAACTCGCGCACTCCGAGCAGCAGACGTGTGTTATACGTGTATATATATATATATGCTGTATACATGCGCGAGAGCGGAGGACGGATAAGAGAGGGAGAAGGCTGTATATATATCCGTCGTATAGTCGTCGTTTTGAGCATGAGTGTGTCTCTATCTCTCTCGCTCTTTTCGGCGATGCGGATTTCGGAAAGTCAAGGTGCGCGCTCGCGAGCTGTATACGACACACAAGGCTTTTCCTCTCTCTCTCTCGCGCACACCGCGATCTCTTTGTTTTCGGCCCGCGCGTTAAGCGATTATATATATACTTGATTCGCGCGCGTGGAATTTTCTCGATATATGTAGAATTCCGGCATGTGTTGGATATATACGCCGTACTCGGGGCAAGCTCGCGGGGGGTCCGAGAATCGGAGCGACTTCCGAACGTGTATGCGTATAAACACGTATATACGCTTCCACGTTTGTTTGTCGCGCGCGGCTGAGATTTGGATTTTTATCAGGGAGACACGTACGAGGATAAGACGCGTGCGTTTCGGAGCCGATTTTTTCGTATTAGCACAGCTGCGCGGCTTTCTATTGCGCGCAGATCGGATAGCGAGATGTATCGTGATTTTAAGGGGGGGCATCGAAGGAGAGAGAGAGAGAGACGGTTTTTGGCGCACGCACGGCTGTGATGCTGAGATTGAGAACAAAGTCCCAAGGACGCTGGTGGATACAGCTCTCTCGGACTGGATAAAGTCGCGGACTCTTTTTTTTTCGTCAGGCGGCGCCGCGTGTGTGTACGAAAATAAAAAGAAGCTATGTAGAGAGAAACTACTGTGCGCGTGGTGAAAGAGCGAAGTTTTGCATACAATGCTCGAAAAAGAAGCCTTGGGATCTATATAGAGGCTCGTTGCGAAAGCGCCAAATTGGTGTTTTGGAGCCGATTTGGGGCGCGTTTGATTCCACCTGCGGTCCGGCGGCGGATAATTGATTTATTCTTGGACTTTGCCGTTGGAAAGTACTTGGCTTTGTTGTGATTGAGTCGAGTTTAATATATACGTATGGGTTTATATACATATTTCTGTGAGCTATCAACCTACTTTTGGCACTTTCCTGCTGAAAAAGTGGGAAACTTGTGGGACACATGTGGTTCTTTACGGGAACCGCACAGGATCCACAAGATTTTATGATCCGTATGTAGGTCGTGTATAATACAAAATCGGTATGAGATCCATGTAGGATCTGTGGGAATTGTAGGGCAAATGCCTAGGACTTACAATAATAAGGGTAATACTAGAGTCACATATAGGTTTAGATCCCACATAAGTTCAAAATCGATTTTGCACTGTATACGAATTTATATTTTGATAAATTCATATAAATTGGGAGGGAAGCGTAAGGAAATTATGTGGGATCACGTCGGTTCCACATGGATCCTGCCGCAAAATCTTATTTAATTCACATACAGGAAAGTTCAGATCCAAAATTTGGAATATATAGACTGATTTGTTTAAGAGAAAAGTTAACTGCGGACACAGAATAATTTATTTTCGACTAACTCTAAATATCCGACAGATTTATTACGAATTAAAATTTTTGCTCTATTTCTATAAAATTCTAAGATTTAAATGCGTTTTCGAAATAAAATTCAAAATAACTTTTCGAAATTTAGCATAAATTAATCGATTTGTTCAAGAGTAAAAACTGAAAACTAAAATTAAACAAGGATAGAAATTATGGCGTCCTTAAGGGAATTCCAAACTCAAGTTAATGTATTTTCAAACTTATAAAAATTGTGTTAAAACGAAATGTGTTTGAAATTTAATATAGTCAAAAAATAGTTTGGTCGGTAAAAATTAAGTTTAGAACGCTTTTAAATAATATATTTGATTATGTCACTTTCAGTATAAATTATTCAAATAATATTAATTAAAAATTTACACTAAAACCTTTTATAGGCTTTTTAACTATTCATAATTTCTTATAATATAATGCTATTGTTAAGAGTTTAGAACAGTTATTTGTACCTATATATGTCATCTCTATAACTATATATTACATGTACAGAGTATATATTGTTTATTATTTCTTCTTATTTGAACACAATAAATTTTATGGATAATCGAATATAAAAAATAGAAAACTTTATTTAGAATTTTTAGTGTTATAAATTTCGATAACCGTACAAATCACATCAAACTATTCGGTTATTTAAAATAGTCTGCATAAAGAAAGATGAAAAGTTTTGTATATAAGCTAGTCGACAAGATCGTTGGCCATTCTTTCTTTCTTCTTCATATTCGCAGAGTCGTAAACAAGTTCAGTGAAGGGCACATGGATAATTGCAGGGAGCCGTAAAACAATGCCGTCTTGCGCTCCAAAAAAAGGTCGCCCAACAAA
>JAPYZB010001525.1:0-20562 GCA_030522745.1 Eupelmus kiefferi | reverse complement strand
GATTCTAAAGTAAATAAATGAACAATGTTAATATGCACACTATTTATATGAACATCGAAATATTTATTCATTAAATAAAAAACATTCTAATGAACGGACTGATCAATATAAAAGATTGCAATGGAATAATGGCCATTGCAGAAAATTATATAATATGTATATTGTTTAACATTTATTATTATAATATCTTATTATAATGAAATAAATCTTTTTTGATAATTATTTAAGCTTTTTTTAAACTACACTAAGTACCTGCAAAAACGCACTAAAAGAAGAATTTTTGGAAAAATTACAATTTTGGTCTGTAAAGCTGCTAAAAACTATGAAAATCTAAAAAACTACTATACTTTATCGAACATTTTGTAAGAAAATATAATAAATTTTATAATATGTATAACACATTTTTTTTAGACTGATAGTAAAATTTCCTGTGAAGTACAGTAATTTTTTTCTATTTTTATAGCCTGTGATAACCTTATTGACCGGTATTATAATGTCTCCAAAAATTCTTCTCAAAGTACACTGACAGATAGAATTATTACCGAGTGTATATATACTTGTACATCGATTCGCAAATAATGAAAACTTAATTTTTGCAGTTTCGAATGATAAAATTTGTAGAATAAAAAATTTGCTGATGGGGTGTTTTTTTGCAGATTTTCTCATAAATCTGTAAGGTCATTTTCTAAAAGTAGTATTTTGACTATAAATACATTATAGCGCGTTCATAATTTTTTTTTTAACTTATTTGTTTATTTTCATAAAGCTTAAAAAAACTTACAAGTAGATAGGTGAAAATGTCAGAGTGATATGAAATTTACTACCTTCTCACATCTATTTTAATGAAATTTGCCTTGACATTTTTACAACTTAGCAAAAGTAATTACAGCTCTTGTTTTTCAGGTAGCAAAATAATAGAGTAACGCTGAAAATGAAAATTTGTAATGACTCCAAAATTGGTTAATTAGAATATTTTGCATATAGTTACACTGGAAATCATACTAGTAGCTATTCATTCAAATTTTAGCCATAAGATCTTTTTTCGTATCTGGCATGCATTACTTAATTAATTTATAAATTGCAGGAAGACGAGTTGTTACAACTATATAGATAAGATAAAAATAATTATTTCCGAATATAATAAACTGTGCATAATATATTTGCATATAAAACTTATATTTTTTTGTACACTTGTACTAAAAAAGACTGTAATTTTAATCTCGAAACAGTGAAATTTGCAGTCTTTCAAAAAAGTATGTAGTGTTTAAATAACACCAACATTTATAAAAAATTTAATGAAATTTAAATTAAAAAAAATTTAAATTGATATTAATGTATTGTACTACATTTATATACTTACTTATTTATTGTGCAAAGTACTCATGCCATTCAAAATAAAAATTTAAACAACATAATAATTTTGAATTTGAAGTTTAAAGAATGGTTGTTTACTGGAAAAAATGTATGTCAAGGAAGTAAAGGATTTAAATCTTTTCTATTGATTTTTGCAAACTCTATTCTTTACCAATAGTAAATTTACGTACGAATGCCAGAACGCATTAATATGTTAATATTCAACATTTTATCGTAAAAAGGTAAATAATTATATGACTTTTAAAAAGTCGGTTCGATCAATAAAAAATAAACTTTGCAAAATTAATTATAAAAAATTAATTTATTTTCAACATTGATAAAAATTATGTTGAATAATAGGGTCAATGTATTTAAATTTAGAGATATTATATTTATAATTAATTAATAAAAATACAAATTAACAGTTTATAATAAGCGCCTTTAAACGCCTATTTACGTACTTTTGTTTAGTGGAAATTTTCTACAAAAAACTACAAACTTGCAATTTTAATTTTTTTACAGAGCAGATCAGCTAAAGAAGTGCACTGAAGTTGCATGATAAGCGCGCACCTGTTGAGCTGCTCAATCGGTACAATAGAAAATCCACGGGTAAATTGAGTTTTAAATCGTGGCGCCATCCATTATCAAATCGATGGACGATTCTACGTGCGAGCATCGCGCGTATTTACAAAAAAGTTATTTCATCTTAAAAAAAATAAATATATTTTAATATAAATTGCTCCAAACGATTTTAAGACTTATTAGATGATCTTTAATAGTATTTCACAAATTAACAATTTATTAAAACATCTGCTTAAGTTGCAAAAAAATTGAAAAAAAATCAATAAAACCAACAAATAAAAAAATGGCTTTAAAAAAAAAATAATAATAAATTGATGAAATAAAAAAATTTAATGCACATTTGCAAATGCTATCGGAGCACTTTCGGGTACCGCGAAGGAAGGGAGAGAGGAGGAGGGGAGGGGAGGGGCGTAGTTCGAAAAGAGCGATCAGCGCGAAGCACGCGGCGGCGCTCAGTCAGTATAAGAGCAGTGGGTGGCGGCAAAGAGAGAGACTGACGTATCGGCGCGAGCGCGAGAGGAAGCGAGAAGCGAGAGCCGAGCTGGACATATATGGTTCGGGGGTCCGGGAGCCTCTCAAATTACGTTCAGTTAGCAGCCTCTTCGCCACTCTCTCTCTCTCTCTCTCTTTCTCTCTCTCTGACTCTCTCTTTCTCACTCTCTCCTACTTATATCTCTTTCTCTCTCTGTCGCTCTCTCTTCGCTCTCTCTCCCTCACTCAATCTCTCTCTCTCTCTCTCTCTCTCTCTCTCTCTCTCTCTCTCTCTCTCTCTCTCTTTCTCTCTCTCTCTTATATTCTCACACACCGATCCGACGCTCGTTCGATTTCTTTTTACTCTTTCATTCTTGCGCGCTTGATATATTTTTACGGAGTATAAGAAGTCGAAAAATATATATCAGCTGTCGCGGGCTGAGCGCATACACGCGAGATGTTATGCTCGAATTAAAAAAGTCTTTCGTTATTTCAGGAATTATACGAGAGGAACGCGCCAGAATAGCGCAATCCGACCAGTCGTCTCCCGAGATATATACTTTCACAATGGAATAAATAATTGATGCGTGTACGCTCGTTTTATTCATAAAGAAATGATCAATGCAATCGAGCTATTTGTGAATGAGAACTGCATTTCTGGCCGACTGATTTTCTAATTCAATTAGGGAAATTTGATAAATATTACAATGGATTAGTAGCCTTCAAGAGCACTGCCAAAATTACGAAAGATGTTCATTAATATTTAGTAAAGTTATGAAATTGTATACAAAACTCAAGTATAACGCTGCTGCTTAGCCAGCTGTTTGTATATATGAGCAAATTTTCTAAATTTTTTCTATTTAGTACTTAGAGTTTTGAAAAGTTTTCGAAAAATGTACAATTAAAAGTTATTTAAAATTCAAAGAAGACTGCACTTGCCCTGTATTACATCTATAAAGAAATAACAATATCATGCCAAGAATTCCACTAATCCAATCGAAATTAATGAGGTGTACACTTTTTATGTCAAACGTATATTATTCATATTTGAACAATATTAATTTTATAGTAATTGAATCACAGAAAATATGTTTGTTGTATCTTACTATTATTTATCTTTCATATAGAACAATTTTCAAATAAATAAATAATTATAAAATTTTATTCCCAGATTTGACTGCAGATAAAAATTGACGCAAATACTTTTTACTTTGATGTACAAAAAACAAAGTTAAATAAATTTCGAGATGAGTTAGAAAATTATTTTGAGATATTACAAATTAAAATTTTCTATTTTAAAAAACATTCATATAAACTTGTTTACGTACACGACTGTATATAGCTCCATTTTTCTTGAATTTTCATCAAATTATCAAGAAAATTAAACATTAAGTCACATTAATTCATTTATTATTTTAACTTTGTATTAATTAGTGAATTTCTTTTTTTTTAAACCTTGCATATTTATAAATTTTTTTAAAAAGCACGAACTCCAACAATATATGATTATTATGGAATGTTTGTATTATAACATGAATTGAATAATAAATTGATTGATTAATTGATAAATTATTGTACAAATACACTTTAGTTTCTCTATAAAAATAATGAATGTTAACAACTAATTAATTATTATACCAAATGTAAGGATCTTATTACAGAGCAAGAAAAGTGTTTTATTTAAAACTAAAGTATTTTCTATATGAAATATTTAAACTCTTTTTTATTTTGTAATACTTTTTTTACAAACATTAAAAAATCCCATAAATATTTATAATTGATTCACTCCTTGAATTTCACAAATACTCACATACTTAATTTATTACAATAAAAGAAACAACTTAAACACAGTCCAACATATCGACCGTCACATAAAGTCCATCTGGAATCATCTATAAACAAATATATACAAACATTGTGAAATATTTTCTGATTAAAGTTTATGTATACATTAGTATGTAGAAGAAGCGGGATTCTCGATATGTTCATTAAAGGAAATTAATAATAATAATAATACATATTTCATTGAATATAACAAATATTACCTAAATGGAATACAAATATTAAAAATTATTATATGTACATTTAAGGTATGATTTAATTTAAATAAATTAATAATTGTAGTATAAAGATATATTGTACAGATCTCAAAAAATACATTTTTTTGTGATTATTATAAATACAAAGCTTAAGTATATAATATTTAATGCCAATGGCATGATTTCATATTGTATTATACGTTATTTTTGGAATAATGTCTACCTTGGATATTAAATTTAAATGAAATTAAATTATTGTATGTAATTCAGACTTTAATTTTAATTTAGTATAAGTAATTAATATTATTTACGTGATCTTTATTTTAACTGCTCATTACCATTAAATTTATTAATGATTTTCTTTTGGAAAATATGATTTCTTAAGATATAATTAAAGATTATTTTGTATAATTTATTATTTTAAAGTTAGTTCTTGACTTCTTGTATTCTGTACATAAATTTTACTATTTATGTTTTTATGGATTAATCAACTATAATATTTTTTTATACGTTTAATTATAATTATTGTTATTATTAGTTTTTTATTATTAGCTCAACTAAACAATATAAATTATTTAAATAATCAAATTATATATTACTTATATCAATTAATCAATCCGATTATATAATACTATCGCTTATTTTGTTGAATATAATTTATATTTGTATACAGTTAAAAATTTGGACGAAATTGGACATAAAATTTATGTTAAATTTCGTCCAGCTACACAAATTTTCTGTAATTACTTCCCGTAGTTAATTTAATACATAAAACTATTGTAAATAATTATACAATACGTACTTATGTTACCTTTCTAACCTTATTTTCACAAATTTAAGTACACAAATAATTTGTACTTTTAACACTGCAAGTTTACTTATTTAACATAATATTTATGTGTTCTTCTTTTAAATTACATTAACACAAAATTTTTTACTGTGTAGATACACAATTAAAACTCATTCGATAAGTTAGATAAATTCGCTTTAAAATCGTTTGCTGTTAACTGCTTTAGATTAATTGATGTGATTAATATGCTCAAATTATTCATAGAATCATAAAAAGAGATGTAAAAATGCTGCATTTGTATTCAATTCATAGAATTCGGATACAAAATACGAAACATCATTATTTGTGATGAACAGAGCAAAACGAAAGCTTTGACGAGGTGATAAGTAACGAGTTGGTTTTAAGTGCAATTATGAAATCAAATAACCACAGAGAAAAATTTTTTTTTAATAAATATGATTAATATTAAAACATTATAATTTTATAATAATTATAAACATTTTAATGTTTTTATAATATTTGTAATATGTTTTCATGTTAACTGTAAATGTTCATATATTAGAGACGAAATAATTTCCGATAATCGTCTTACAGAAAATTAATAACAAACATATTATTCAATTATATAAAAATTTTGCTTTTAGCATATGTAGATTAAATTTAATGAATTCTTTAGCAAAATGGCTTCTATGAATTTAAAAGTTATAGTAGTTTAGTAACGGCACACAAAATAACGTATTTTGTTTTGAATAAAGTGTAGCACGTTCGAGTTTTTTCTCACAGTGTATTAAAATAAAGTCTAAATATGCAATTATTATTAAATTTATAATGATTGAATACATGGTGATGAAACTACTATCGAAACATTTGTTGCAATTAAAAAAATGTTTATATTAATTCGATTTTATAATTTTATATGAATGTTTCTTGTTCAGACTACAAGAGTGATAATATTATGCATTTTTGAAGGTGTTCGTTACAAAATAATGGTCTTCAAAGCACTAATTGATACCACTGTGCTTATTAAAATGCAGTTAAAATAAATTTTCCAACATTTCGCGGTTACAGTGCTCACGATCGTTTGACCTAAATTTAATGGACAACTGACCTTGCCCGAAAATAATAAAGCGAAGAAAATCTTTAATTTTACTTTGTAGCCCATCAATTACAGAAATATGTATTTAATGAAGATAAAACTAAATCCAAAAATAACCAGCAATAAAAGAAACGTTATAAATATTTGAAAAGCCGCAAGCTCGCGAGCTTCTCAAGAACCCAGAGCCTGCGCCCGCCGCGCGCGCACCAAAAGAAACAGCTCTCACGTTTCCCGCGTATATTGACAATTACTAAGTCTATGCGACGAGGAAAAAAACGGCCGAGGTAACGAGGAGAAGGTAGACAGCAGCGGCAACGGGCCGGCAGTAGCCGCACGCGAGGAAAAAATGTTGTTTTTCAGAAATCGGTATAATAGGCCGACATCTTATCCTGTCCTCGCACTCATAATATCTATTTCCAGAACGACCCAAGGATTAATTTTAGACCGACTGTTCCATATACTCGGTGGCGAACGCCGACTGTACGCGTGCGCGCGGAGCGCCTGGTGTAGTCGCCCACTACCTCAGAGAGCCGCGGCTCTCGCCGCGCTTATACCTAAGCGAAATTTCAAAAGTTGAGCGCGCAGACGCACAGCTGTTTACGCCACTTATTAAACCTTTCCCTTGAACTTTTTATCTTTCTTTCGACGGCTCCTGGCTTGTTTTCGGCAACGCCGCTGCTTTAGAGCTGCTTTGTTGGGTTGGCTTACTTTCGTTCGGCATTGCATATTAATAATTGTAATATTTTGCGGCTTTGATTGATGAGCTTTTTATTTTTTGAACTGTTGCATTTTGTTCTGCGAGATGAGCCGTTTAAATCTTCGATACTGGCCAAACAGTTTCACGCTGCGTATCATGCATTTCCAAGGAAAAGACTTTTGTATAGCGCAAGCAGTAAATAACGTGAAATTATTTTCATTGGAAATGTTAAAAGAATATGTATAGTGAGCTTTATTACATCTCAGAAATTAATAATTTTTTTAGAACATTACGTGAAAAGCTTCATTCAAATTTTCCTTCGTTTGCTCAAAACTTATTTTATTAAATCTCTTCATTTCAGACTTTAGAATTATGATTTTAAAAGAACAACGTTACAACAACGTTTCATCTATTCAAAAATACAGTATTTAAAAAAGAAAAATTTTTCTTCAATATTATTTTACTTAACATTTTCTGTATGCAAAATGATATTCTATATGTAATGCTTGTGGACGCGTACAGAAACCAAATTTTGTACAGCGCCAGAAACTGGCCCTAGACGTATAGGTCACGGATCTTGCTGAAAGTTTTCCAGGGCTTTCTGTGACCAAAACAAAAAGAATGAATACCTAGAACCCAATGAATACATCCTTAATTATCTTCTTATTAGCCTTATTAAAAGGAACAGCTTATACGAAATCGTAGACTAAAATTTATGAAATAATCACCATCTGCAATTGTTTCCTACATATTCTTTAATCACATTGACTTTCAATAAAGGAAGTAAATAATAATTGATTGTATAATATGATATTTCAAACTGCCTTTTGTTAAAAAGTAATTGTGAATGTTATTTACGAAAATTTATTAAAAGTTTGTCGTGTTATTCCTCTGCCGAATTCGCTTCGGCCATCAAAAAATTTGACAAATCATTTGTTATTTACCGGTACTCTAATCGATGCCAAAGCTATTAATTTACCCTCCATAGAACCGTCAGTCAGAAAAAAGCACATTACTCAATCCTCCGCGAAAAGAACTAGCAGCTGAAAACATCTCCCACTCTTCATATCGACAGCTCGCAAAATTCCCGCGAAAAAGCTAGACTCACTACACTGTTTTCACAGCGCGATATTTCGGGATCGATCGAACGCGAAATTCCATCGGACCTCGCGATTTCGAACCGCTTCCGCATAGCCACAGCCAGCTCTAGCGAATTGGCAGGATCCCGCGTCCGCCTCGGCGCGGGCCGCGCACTCAAGTTCACTGAAGGGTCAAAGGTCGAGCCAGCGCTGCTATATACTCTTCCTCTCTCTCTCTCTCTCTCTCTATTAGCGTATTTCGTAATCACGCGATAACTGGAGGAGGGCAACGAGCAAAAAGCCTGGACAGACAGAGAGGAGGCTCGAAAAGTCTCGAAAAACAACAGCAAAGACACGTCGTCGAGAGCTATGAGGGATTTTCGCGAGCGGCTAAAAATGCCGCGCTCTAAAAATATTTCGAGCATAGCAAGAGCGAGAGAGCCGAGCTGAAGCGTCGGGAATGCCGGAGCGTCAGATGGGTATACGCGTCCAGACTCGGGGAAAATGCCGACGCGCTGCGGCTCGAGCTGGCCCGCAGGCCGCTGCGGTTCTAGTGGGCTTACGAGCGATTGGGAATTATCGATTTTCGGGATTGGGTATTTTTTATTGGTTCGATTGCCGAGTGATTAAGGAGCTGTTAAGATGTTCTTGAATTTATTTTTTCAGTTTTTTTTTGGTTGAATGTTTGTATTTTTACCGAGGTAAATTCAAATTATTATTTACTTTATTGTCAAAACAAAAAAGGGTTGAAGTTCAATTGTTAAATTTTATTTTGTCCAATGTTAAGCCAGCTTTCTCTGGCGCGACTTGAGAGCCTTTGAGAAGCTACTATTATTTATTAAAGACAGTCATCGCATAAAAATGTTTTTTTTTTAGTTGTGTAGTTAAAATAGCTCGCTGTTGATCTATAATAAAAATCATTTAAAAATATATACGAATCTGTTTCAGGGGCGAAAAGTTATATAATTATTGGGTTATTATATGAAAAAATTGTGCAACTAGCTCTCTTGCATAAGTCGCGATAATTGTATATTTATCAAGGCATTTGAAAAATGGCTGGCTCCTCGATGAATGAATATTTTCGTGTGTAGGGAAAGTCTAAAATTAATGTAGCTTTCGGAACTTGCTCTACTATAACGAAGTCAGATATTTATCAATGGGAACTCGGAAAATTTAGGCCTATAATTCATTAAAATAGAATAAAATTCAGAAGCTCGACGACCACTTGCATTTACAAAACTTCGCCAATGTCAATAAAGATTGCAAAAAATTTGCATAAATACACATCTAGACAGAGCAGAAAAAGCTCCAACGGAAAAGTCAGCCGACAGTGAACTTCGGCGCAAGTGTCTACACGCCCACCTGACAAAAAGTCCAACCCACCACTTAAAGCAAAAGAAACTTGTGTAAAAAACTTCATCTCCCAAACGTTTTCCCAAACGTATCCGCCGTCTCCACGTTACGCATCCGCGGAGCTCGCTGCACCTATATATAATAAAAAGAGTGCATTGCGCGCGTGCAGTTAGCTCGGTCATAGAGCTGCAGGCGCTAAGTACCGGCGCGTAGCCGCTGACTCTCTATATACACGCGCGCAGGCACGTATGAATTCTTGCCGCCAGGTAAAGATAGATCCGGAATGACGAGGGTTGCGTATATTTAGAAATCCCTCGGCTCGCCAAATCCAAGTTCGCGCGGCCGACTCCTCCGCCGATATATCGCGCGCGAGTATATGAGCCGCGTATGACGGCGACTCGACGTTGGATTCTGGGGGTAGAGCTACTCCCCCGCTGAGATGGCTACTGGCGGGCTCTTATTATTCTTGCCTGATAGTTCAATTAATTATTGTGCTCTTGCTCCAATTAGTGGGGATTCTCGGGATGCTTGTTTGGGGGTTTTGGGAGATTTTCGGTTTTAGTTTGTGTTTGCTCTAGGAGATGGTTTTTAGTGATGGATTAGGGATGGTTTGGCGATGATTAATGAAGCGAAGGTGTAATTAGTGATGTTGAATGCACGATTAGAAATTTAACTGGTTAGGACTAATGTTTGATATTTTAATAGGTTCTTACGTAGCCCTAACCAGGACCTAATCAACTGGTACAATTGTATTAAGTATAAGACAGCTTACTCAGGACGTATATGTAATTTTCTATAATATTTTATGTCTAGCATTTTTAAGGTGAGATCGTGACTCTATGAATGAGCTACAATAAATTAAAGTGAGATTCTATTCTAATAGAGTCGAGTTCTTGACTTTTTTGTAGAGTGAAAAAATGTAGCCCATTTTTGAAGCGAACTATTTGAGCAATTAATATGCCTCTATCATGTCCAGAAATTGATTGTTTCAGAGCTAATACAATATTTATATTAGCAAGTACTTAGCAATTTACTTAGGTTTGAATATTTTTTTTTTTTTATTGTTAAATCTATAATCTTTGTGCCTATTTGTTAAAAGTAAAAACTAAATTTTCAGTAAAAGAAGCTGATGTTTAGTTGTATTATTCAATAGTATAACGAATTAGTCAACTTATTTTATCATTGGAACGAGAGATGCACATATTTTTTAGTACTCTGTTCTAAAATGTATTTCAATGTCAACGATCGACGTGTGGGCAAGCGTTCCCACTATTTTTAAGAACAACTTCTATTTACTGTGTAACACGAAACAAACATGTCAATTTTTAGATGTCTTAGAAAAATAGGATAACGTTATGCATAACTATGAAAAATATTTTTCATCATTTATATAATATAACGAAGAAATATTTTAAATTAAATTGGAGTTTGATGCTAATTGTTCTAATTAAATTCAATTATTTCTCGAAAATTTTTACATCAATCTACTGATAAGCTATTAAATTTTCCTTTTTTTCTTTTCCAAGATAAATTTTGACAGTAGATAGATTTTGTATAATAATTTGGAAAGGGACACTATTTAGTGGAAGGTATAAGCTCATCGATTTGAACTGTCATCATTGATTCGAGATATAGTAATATAAATATGTAAAAAATCCGATTTCCTACATAAATTACTAAATTCTACTTGATGAACATTTTTCATTAATCGTAAAGTATTAGTCGAAAAAAAATAAATAAATTTGACAGTGGTATCGATGATATTGATATTATGTCAAATATGAAGAATGCTGGATTTTTTAAAATTGGTCTTTTGAAAAACTAGTTATATATCTACAAGTTAACTAATCTAAACTCACTAAATTATTAAATAAAAATATATAGGTATTTTTTAAAGCTTTAGCATGAAGCTTGCAAGCATTTCATAGCGAACCTTAAATAGTTTTTAATAAACTACTCTCAAATTACATAAGTAAATAAAAGATTTTGATTTAATAAAAGAGCTTGTGTAATTATTTAAGCATGTTTAAAATGATTGATTTAAATAAAGCTCAACTATTAAATAAACAAATCAGTTAGCAACGAATTAAAATAATTGTTTCCGAGCGCTGTAAATATCAATAGCACGATACTAGCATAACTCATCTGCACTAAACAATCAGAGTTTGCTATTCCATCCAGTCTACAATAACTGAATTACGCTAATAGATCAATAAAATGAAAGTGACTAATCGATTTCCGTCTCTAATAACAAAGCCCTCTAATAACAAAATACCCGAGCGCCAATAATGAATCACAGAGGCTCGATTTAAGATTAAAATTATATCGTCGGGCATTGCGCAAATGAATTGTATCGGGATGAAGAAGAAAAATTGTTGGCAGATAGAGCCTCGGCGCACAGAGCGTAAAGGGAGCACATAAACGGTGCATGCAATATTAAATATAAAGAAAGCTTTGGCCAACAACCGGTTGAAATAGCTCGATGATTCAAAGAAGATGATCCATCCTTAGGCGCGCGGGCGCGCGACTACTATGGATAGCGGGGGATTATGGATATCGGCTGCGGCTGCGGCGGCGGCAGCGGCGATAGATTTTGCAAGAGAAAAGCGAGCGAGAGCGCAAGAGAGACGAAGATCGAAGGAGAGAGAGAGAGAGAGAGAGAGAGAGAGAGAGAGAGAAGAAGAAATAGCCGAAAGGGAAGGGAGTAGGAGAGGAGCGACGAAGAGGAGGATGAGGAAGGCAGGCTGCTGAGAAGCTGTGTTCAGGAGAGAGAGGGAAGAGGCGAAGAAGAAGACGGAGAGGAAGAGAAGGAGAGAGAAAACGATGGTCTAGCTAGCGGCGGCCGAGCTGCAGCGCGGCGCGCAACACACAGGGAGAGAAAGAGAGAGAGAGAGAGAGAGAGAGAGAGAGAGAGAGCGAGAGGAAGGAGGGAAAAGTGGTGGAAGCCCTGGTGGTGGTAAAGTTTTTGAGATGGAGAAAGAGATTTAGCCTGGTTAGTTGACGCGCGGGGCCCCGGCGACAGGGACAGCCGACTAAAAGTGCGAAAAAAGGGAGAGAGAGAGAAAGCGAGAGCCGCTCAGCCGTGTGCGACGGGCTGTAACGGGAGGAAATTTGAAAAAAAAAGGATAGTGTGAAAGATCAACGAGGAGTGCAACAACAACAAGTGCTAGCGCTGTGACGAATTGGACGTGACTGGGACGACCGAGACTGCTGGACGACCGAACAATTTATATTTAATTAATCGAACAAATCCGCGAGTTTTTCAATTTTTTTTGCCAAACGACGTGTGTGTCGCGGGACACAACGAACAAGAGATACAGAGAGGAGACTCTGGGAAAAAAGCTCTCCGGATCTACGGCTGAAGGAACAAGCGGCTTCTTACCCCAGAAAGGCTTAGCTCGAGTCTCTTCACGTAAGTCCCAAATAGAGCTAAGCTACAAGAAAGAGAGTGAGTGTGAGGAAAAAAAGGAAGAATAAGAGAAAAAAAGGTGAAAGAGTGCTTGCGTATTTTGTGCCGTGATGCAACGCGCGCGCGGCTGATCGGCGACGATCGGCAACGATATATTTATACACATGTACACTCAGCTTCGTTCCTTTTCCTCCTTTTCCCCGTCAATCAATAGCTCGTGATCTTTCTCATTCATCCATCATTCCTTTGAATTAAAAGCTCTCGGAAAATCAAAATCCACCGATTCTCGAAAAATTTCCGGCGCGCAAGCTCTCTGCCCGTCTTTCTCCCTCGTTTACGTAAGTTTCCACTTTTCCGAGTGTCTGTCGCGGACAAATTAAAAAAAGAAGATGCGCGCTGGATGTGTCTGTGTGCGCGCGCGGAGCTAACGGGCGCGAGAGGGAAGGGGCCGATGTAGGTAACTGGGCTCGTTGTTCCGCTTATTTTTAGAGAATGTAACACGAGGAGAAGAGAGCTTTTACTCTCGGGGCTCAGAGCGCGTTCCCCCGATATCTCGCTCAGTTGCCTCGCGCCCGCTCAATCGTCTCAAAAGCTCTCTCTCTCTCTCTCTCTCCCTTCTCTTATTGATGCCGTCTCTTTCTCTTTAGGTATATCTCGAGCGCTCGTTCCCTTTTTTCCCCGCGTTTTCACGCGGACGCGGCTCCGCTCCTTTTAAAAATATGTGGATCGCGAGCGCGCTTAGCTGCTGCTGCTGCTGCTGCTGCTTTCGCCATCGGCGCGACGAAGCTTTTGCCCTCCAGTGGGGCCACCTTGCGAAATTATCGCTTAGCTGGCTAACCTTACAACCTCGGTGTTTCGAAAGTTTTCGGGATTTTTCGTATTCTTGTAAAGAAATTGTTTCTGACTGTTCTGTAAATTACTCTTTTCTATTCACTCTTATTGCCAGTTTGTAACGAGATTTTTAATATTGATCAAGTAGAAATACTGGCTAGAAACTAGTCGAAAACTCGTCTATTATGATATATTAGCAAGAGCTTGGATTGATATCCGTAAAAACTTTATACGCTTAAATCGCTAAGCATTCCTCTTTTATAATTTCTACGTCTACAAAAATCACCTTACGCACCAGTATCGAATCGTATTTTATGCCACGAGAGCCGAAAATTCATCTTAAAGTTATGATTTTGAGGTTAGAGTGGCATAAAAGATTTTCCCTTCCATCTGTCCCGCGCTCCCCGTAATTGTCATTTATAGTGTTACAGTCTAAGTCCAGGTTTCTTTTTTTTCTCCTAATCTCCTTCATCTGCTGTCTCCTCTTCTTCTAGTCTCGAAAGCCTCCATAGTTTTGGCGCCGGCCGCGATCACGTCAAGAATAGCGTGGATAAAAATAAATGTCGGCAGAAACAGCACAAGAGATTTTGTACTAAAATAAGCGACGCATAATATCGACGACTCGCTTTCGGAAAAGCGCGAGAGCAAGAGATAGAGAGAGGAGGGAGAGGCAAGGGGGCAAAAGACACACTCATACCCGCAATGCATGCTATTGACCTGCTATATAATAACTGTTTCGTATATACTGACTTTTTGGCAATATCAGAGGATGCCGCGGCAATTTAAGCGCTCGGCGAGTCTATATACAAGCGCAGCTCGCGCTCAAAGAACAATACTAAAGGTATTTTTAGTGGGTCTCGCTTTCGTCGATCATGCGACGCACACTCACGCGTATTTTATCGGATGAGTAAAGTGTCTTAAAAATACTTTGTCTCCTGACGGATTGGGAGAGCTCACTGACTCATTTATTTAAGCCGTTAATTGTTAGAGCCTCGGGTCTGTTGCTTTACAAGCGTAGCGTTTCGCTCTAGCAAATTGCAGTAATGATCATTTTTTATTTCATAAAAGTTGCGGAATTATTGTTACCGCTACTAAGTGTGCGTTAGAAAATTAAGCAATCTCGAATATTTGAAATGGTTTTGATTTTAATTTGATTGTTGAAAGCATTTTATTTATGAGGCTACTTAATAACATTAAACAGTTTTGTTCTGTACAAAAAATCAATAATATGAAAAACATCTAGAACTATTTATAAATTAATAAATTAATGAACCAATAAAAATATTTATTAACACTTCCAAAATAAAATTTAATGAATGGTGATAAAATTTTATTTTGACAGCGACATTTCTTTACACGAATAAAATATATACGTAAATTAGTTTTTTCGTTTTTCACGGTTTACATGGCTGGTTCTTCAGAAAAAATTGGTATTTTTTTTCCAATTTCCTAACCGTGCAAGTTCGATCAACAATCCGAAATAAACAATAAAATATATTTTTACATGTACAAATATTTAAGTTCTGTAAATTTTAAATCAAAATTAATAATTTTTGTTTTAAAAATGAAAATTTGTTTTAAAATTTTCAAAATTAAATTAGTATAACTCAATAAACTAGCCTTGTAATTGTTTGTATTTCAGTGTAAATATTTTGTCATCTTTTATTACGTATTCTTGACGAAGTTGAAAAGCGAAATATTAAATATAAGACATGTGACTAATTGCAACACAAATATAAAGGTAGATCGAAATGTACATGAGAAAATTTTGCATTGGCTAGCCAAAAAATTAATCTTAGATATATGTAATCGTGAATAAAATTTGATAAATTATTATCGATGAAGTATCTTATTTCACATCTCAGTTTTTTTTTATAGTAACAATTTGTTTTATAAAATTTTTTCTAATTATATAAATTTGATTTAACGTTTGCACTTCGGTAAAATTCTTTTCTAAACATTTTACATAATTAATAATTTAATCTCTTATTCTTTTAAATTAAAATCGCTTTAACGCTTTATTTCATTACACCTGATTATTTTAGTTAGTTATTTTAGATAGTTTTAAACTGAATTTTTAAAGTTCATAAAATTCAGGTTTTGTAGAACTGTAAAAAGTTTTCATTTTTCAAATACGCTACCTACACGAATTAAAATTATATTGACCTATTTGAATAAAAAATTTTACATGTATAAAAAAAATGAAAATATCTTATCTAAACATCGCATATCTAAACATTAATTATATTATTTTTTATTAAATCAACAAGAATTATGCTATTCGAATGACAGTGTCTAGTCAACGTGAAAAAAAAAGAAAAAGTTTTTGAAATGCCTTATTCTTGCAAATATTATTATTATACGATCTTTCTAATACATAAATTGTAATTACCATTTTTGGTCCACTAGATTTGTCATACGTTCTCACAATATTATTGAAAATTATATATCTGAAAACTAGATACTTATCGATTTTCACTTCCTTATCGCATAAATATATAAACGGATAGTGAGAATACAATTACATGATTTACTATAGTTTTAATTAGTGGAATACGAATAAAGGATATTGTTCAAAAATAACATAAACAAACGACATTCACAGAAAGGATGAGAGTAATCGAATAATTGAATCACATTATAAATATGTATTTAATACGATAGAATTACAATAACTTATCTATCACGGTATGAGCATATTAGAAAAAAATGGTTTAATGATTTATTTAAAGCAAATTATTGTAAAATATTATTTCTATTTTACATGAAATAATTTACTACGTCGATAAAAATTATAATCAGTATCTATCAGTAAGTTATAAAACGTTAAATTATAAATTATAAATAAAAAATATTTTTGAAGTAGATGTACATAAAAAATTATTATGTCGAAAAATTTGCACCTTATAATATTTACTTCTTGGATTTACTTTTAGAGAATGTAACTACACTTATAAATTTAAACTATTTTTTAACTATTTTTTGCAAGTATCTTCTAGTTTCAAGTATTTCAAATAAAATTTTACGAAAGTTGAAAAATTTAATTAAAAAATCTTATAATGTTGAATTCATAAAAATAAAAGTATCTATAGAAAATTATTGAAAACTTAGCGTTATAATTAAGCCCTGATAAAGTAACCCATTTTTCTCTATATTTCTCGATCAACCCAGTTTGTTTCGTGACTTAAATAAATCATAAATGAATGGTATCCGAACGAAAAAATTTTTGCTATCTATATAAAAAAGCAATTTTCACAAATATGTTAAAGAACACATTCTTCTAGAAGTTGTCACTCGCGTATTTTTTAAGATTGAACTACACAGTGTATAGTAATTTAAAACTAGAATCTTGGTTTACGAAAAATTATTCATTTTATACTTTTTCTGAGATAACATTGACATTTTCAATACTAGTTAGAGCGATTTGTTTTTTCATAATTAAAGAAAAGTAGTTTTTCTAAACTAAAATTGTTTTCATAACCTAGATTCATATTTTCAAGCAATATTTATTTAATGCATACGGAAAGATCACCTATTTTTTGAATCTTATGCAATCTGAAGTCAGCAGCACTTCTACATTCAATGATTCCAATATTTTTTAGTCATTTTGTAACAGATCAGTTATAAATACGTAAGCAACCCTGAAATATTTCATTTTCTGTCACTTTCTTAAGTACGGATGTCAAAAACGTGCGAAAAACGTCTCTAATATAAAACATAAAACGCCTAAACAGCAACTTTCAACATCCAATAAGTCTAAACGAGCCCTCATCGAGCAAGAAATCCGAATAAATTAAAGCAATACATTGTAACACTTTTAGCTACCCTCGCTCGTACTAAATTTACGTTACTTGCAATTAATGCCACCGAAAATCACAAGTATCCTTATTTTTAACTAAAAGCGAAAAGTCCAATCCATAAGAGCAGCCATCTCGGCGCGTAAATCTCATTTCCGTAAATTTCATCAGGATCGGCGAATCACTCAGGCCGACAGTATTATTAATGCAAAAAGTCAGCCGAGCGCTTGTAATTCCGAGCGTTGAAAGCATTATTTAATCATTAGAGCCGATGTTCGTTCGAGATAGCGTGGCTCGAAGTCGTCGGAGAAACAACGTCGCAGTGTTGAGCGTTTATAAGTTGCGAGCTGCGCGGGGCAAAGGCGTTTTTACGAATAGCAGAGCGAGGCAAACAGCGTACGTTGGCATAGTATCAACGCGCGAGAGAGCAGCGCGCCCCGAGCAATTCGATAGTTTACTTGTGTAATATTTGGCTCGTTGCTTATCCCTCTCGCATAAGTCGAATTCTTTTCCAGGATAATGTTCTAATTGCTGTCAGGGAGGTAGCGATGAAAAGTGTGCGAATGATGCGGATGACGAGTGACTTGTTTTTTACGTAATCTTTATTCTAAAAACAATTGGCTTGTATTTTTACTCTGTAATTTTGTCATTTTTATTGTGTATCTTTTTAATTTTTGTTTTAATTTATGTTTTTGAGAAATCCATTCGTATAATATCATTTACACTACGCTGTAGAAATGGTAGTGCATAAAATGGCTGGATTTTTCTAGAATATCCCTCATCTGTGTCAAATTCTCATGTTCCACCACATAGACTGTGTGCATAAGAGTGGGGCAAATTTAACCGGAATCCGTTTAGAAATTGCTTTCTGTCATGGTAAAACATGAAGATTTGACAGTGATCAAAGATATTCGACTAAAATTCAGTCTTTTCTCCCAAACATTTTATTTCAAGTACCATATAGACGTACCCTAAATCTTCTTTAACAGGCACATTAACGAAAGTGCAAATGAACGTAAATAGAAAAAGAAAAAAAATTGATTATTAAAAGAGTCATGTGTATTAAGAAAGTGTCGATTCGTTCACAGGTGGCAAGGGGTCGATGGTGGTGAAAGACGGCGTCGCCTCGTGGGTCCGGTAAAGGGCGGCGCAGGTCGGGAGGTATTTCAACGACGTCACAAACGGGGTTGCGCGCGTCGAGGCCGCAAAAGCGGGATCCACGGTAGTCAGGGGGCCTAAGTGCCCCTCGACTGACAGACAAAAGCCAGGCCGATAAAGCCGAAGCAATGGGGGTCGCTGACGACTTCGCCCCGAGCTTCACGCAGAAGCCCCAGCTCCGCCAGGAGGACGAGGGCAACCGGCTGATATTCGAGTGCCAGCTGGTCTCGGCGCCCAAGCCCGACATCACCTGGTTCAGGGGCGAGACCCAGCTCGAGGAGGACGACAGGACCAACTTCAAGATCCAGAGCATCGCCAACAACAAGTTCCTCGTGGTGCTCGAGCTCGATGACGTCATCGAGACGGACGCCGGCCTCTACAAGGTCAAGGCCAAGAACAAGATGGGCGAGGTCGCCGCCTCCATCAACCTCAACTTCAGCCGTGAGTCTAACTAGCCCCTACACAGCTTATTTTATCCTGTACCAACTTCCGATCAACTTTTTATATACCACTTTTCATAGATTAACTTGTATACTTACTGCGGATTGCAGAAATTCTTTCAAGTAGTATCGGTCTTGCTTTAGTCGTACATTCTTTTAGATATAATTACTACTTGCTAAATTTTATTCTTACTATCATTCTACCCTGATTTCAAGCAGGATCGGTGATTTATAAAATAGTATTCCATTTTGCTTTATTAAAAAAAATTAATGTACGCGATCAAATTTTACATTTACGTCGCTTCACATACATGCAAACGAATCGTCTTAACGTGGGTTATATTTTCCAGCTGTGGATGAGCCTAGAGAAAAGTAAGTGCAGCCGCGATATAAAGATTTAGAGTTTTCTTGCAGTTTGCTGTATGCTTTTGTCCTTATGCTTACTGCTTTAAAGTCGCTTCGATTTTATCTAAAACGTTAATAAGCAATGCGATTGCAATAATTTACGAAAGACATTTTAAAAAAAATTCACGACATAAAAATTTCAAACAAACCATTTCTCTCTCATATTTCATGTCTTACGGGCCTATGTGAAATAGGAACAGGTATATTGATGAATTTTAGCGTCTTTTGCCTTTTCGCAATGATTAATGTACCTGTATCATGATTGTAATCATAAACTATTCAACGTAGAATAGCGCTCGCTTTGCCGCATGTAATGCTTTTGTGTTTATGATTTTAGCGGCTGAACCTGCGCCTAAACGGTGAGTGTGGCTTATGGCAATAATATTGCTTGTGCTTTAATAGAGACCGTGATCTAATAAGACTTTGTGATATATTAACTGATTGAGTTCTTTTGATTACGAGTGTGCACGTTTGTGCTTTGATATCTACGCCTTTGAACTATTTTTAATAATAATTCTAGACCATTATTCTCTGTCATTGAAAATTCTTATTTTAGAAGATTTCGGGTTTAATACACACAGAGAACAGATTTAACAAAAAATTATCATTAAACACTTTCGTAAAAGATTTACTACATGTATTTCGTGCTTTAAAATTCAATATGATTGTAGTGACTTCTATTATATTAATGAAATTGTCCCACATTTTGAACAATATAATAATTACAATCAAATCTGTTCTCTATATAAAAAAAAGTTTATTTTTTATTTTTATTAAGAATTAAGGATGTGAATGGGTGGGGTAAAGATTTCTATGCAATATTATACTGGAACCCAAAAATTAAATTGTAAACATTAATTAGGTCACTTGGAAAAATTTTATTAGAGACTTTGACTAGAGACAAAGATGAAATTTTATCTGGAGAAAAAGCATCGTCTAGTTTTCAAAAAATTTTTTTCAACGCGTGCATGAAAAAGGCCCTTTTTCGTGCATCAGAAATGAACGGAAAGTTGAATATTTCTATGCAGTGGGTGGGAAAATTTTTCTCTCCCGCCTCTCAAA